>JAWNNH010000272.1:0-54622 GCA_035043045.1 Hirtodrosophila alboralis | reverse complement strand
CCCAGTTAATGCAACTATGTAAAAGCAGAGGAAAGGAAAACAAACATTTTAAAGTCAAAAAATCGTAAAAAACACCGCACAAAATATCATAATTTTCTTAATTCATAATTAAATAGTTGCAAAACTAGTAATTTAAACTTAATAAAATATATGTATATATATCCATTCATTAGCTTTCAGAAAACGTAAAGCATTTGAAAATCGGCTGTAAGACTCTCGAGTAATGCTAAAATCTGCAGGCTCGCTTTGGAAAAAACGCTAAAAAATAAATACCAGATTTCAAAAGTATCATCATAGAAAAATTTTTATCAGAAAAAGTACGTTTGGTAAAATATACAATTTTTATGTTACCTAGTGTTATCAGCTTTCAGAAAATGAAAAGTCTTCTTACATCGGTGAGAGTGCCGAGTAAGAAGAAATGTTCATCTCTGAATAAAAGCTTAAAAAATACCAGATTTAAAATTTTTTTTAAAAAAGTCTCACAATTGAAAAACTTTTAAAGTGGATTTTCGTTATCTGGGACTACATATATGTATATGTATCAGAAAAAAGTAGGTTTCGTTAAGGATACAATTTGTGTGTTACCTATTTTTATCGGCTATTAAAAATTAGCTGATCCAACATAATAGTGCTAGTAAATTTCGGAAAACAAAATTCAAATGGAGACGTATCCTATTTTCAAAGCTTAAACTTATTTTTTCAATATTTGCAAAATCATGAAGAGCGTTCTCTAATAAAAGCGGACCAAAAAAACTACAATATGTAAAGTAATTTTTTTTTTTTTTTGGCGAAACTTACCAGCACTATCAGATTGCCCTTGAATATATTAAATTTTCTATAGTAATGGGCAAAGGAAAGAAATGGTGAACAAATTAAAATAAAAACTTATCGGCAGTGTGATCTAGCTAAGTCTGAAAAATCAAAAAAATAAATAAATTTGGCTAGGCAGAAAAGTCATATACATATAATTTTATTCCTAATACATCATATTATGGAAAAAATATGAAAGGTTTTGGGAATAGTGTACTTTCAAATGCACAAATGCGCGAAGCTTCCAATTTGCGTGACTCTATTAAATAAATTATAAATAAAGTAAAACTACTGTATGACATGTTATTTCGAAAGCTCAACATCTTAAGCATCTAAAATTAAAAAATAAACTAGCCCACAACGTTTTGACTCGTCCAAGCTTCTGTAGAGACAATATGTCCTGAAACAAACATGAGGTGAGGAGAAGAAATATAATTTTGAGGACCACGACGGGTATAATTACACCATGGAACAATTTAAAAAATATTCTTGTATCTCGATCTTTTTAGTGTCAAATAATATGTAAAATGGGTCGCTGATTTAAAAAGTAAAATTCAAAATAAAGGTTGCCGGGACCGTCTGCGAGATAATCGAAAAAAGCTATATTTTCGATTTTTTAAAAAGGTAGCTTCGGTAAAGTGAAAATAACTGCGATGCAAAATTTTTTAATTTGATTATTCGCTTAGAAGTTTTTGAGGATTGAAATGAAAAGTTTCCCTAAAAATATGTCCATTTAAAAAAAATCTAATTTTTGTGCACTCTTTTGGATCTATAGATTTACTCTTTGTAAAAGCCATATAACAATTTTGTTAGTATCGGTGGACAAATCTAGAAGCTATTATGTAGAAGTTACGGGCTCATTGACATAAAACTAACTACTTTTAAAATTGATTGAATCCTGAACATGTTGCAAACATTTCTTAAGTAAAAATGCTGATTGAATCCGAAAATGAAGGTAAAAAACAGAATTATTAAACGGCTTGCAAGATGACACTCTGCGTTTAAGTATATAATATTTTAAATAAGGGTGTTGTTGGATTCTTTTTGATGCATTTGGGTCCCCAAGAGCCGTTTGAAATTGAAAGTTCCGCATTTAATTTATAAGGATACATTAATAAGGTGTCAAGGTCAAGGTATAATTCATTAAAATCTATGAATAATTGGCAAAGTTATAGCCATTTATAGCCAACATACCCATTTTATTTGACTGTTTATGGCCAGCATATAAAAGAAATCTCAATACGAAAAAACGATTTTTGATATGTTGGGGTAAGTTTGGGTTAAGGACTATAACCTGGCTATTTATTTATAGATTTCTACAAACGATATCTTGTTTAACGCGTTAGAATTCAAGGGACGGCTGAGGTTTTTAATTAATTTTTGAATTTTCCAGAGTTTTTAAAAATACCATAATCTCGCCTCATTGGATATTTTGACATACAAAATTCAAAATTTCCATTTTCCACTCTCAAGCTAATAACTTCTTTATTTATCGATTAATACATACAAATTTTTTAAATTTATTTTAGAATTAGTAAACCTACAGATACAAAGAGTGATACAAAAAACCAAAATTCGAGTTTAGTAGAAAAAATTGTACACAAAAAGATCTTTTTTAAAACAAGCATATTTTTACGCAAATTTCCATTTCAGTTCATCTAAACGAATAATCTAATTAAATATTTTTGTATGGCAGGTTGATAGGCCATTTTATTACCTTTTCAAAAATATAAACACTTTTAATATCAATAAACTATGTTCGGAGTTATTGTCACTTTACCAAAGCTACCTTTTTGAAAAGTTGAAAATCTAGCTTTTTTTGATTATCTTGAAAACGACAACCTATTTTTAAATTTTTTTTTTGGATTAAAAGAGTCAGGAAAATAGTATTCTACCAAAACTGAATTAATTAAGGTCATTCAGAAAGCATGGGCTTTACTTTCTCTGGAAGTTTATTTAAATTTATCACATGTATTGTGCACTTTATTAGTTTTTAAGTTTATTAATTTCATAACTATTATTGATTTCAATTAATTAATTGTGTTAATTGAACTCCGACCATCCAGCGACTCTAGTGAATATGGGGTATTGAAATGCAAGGTAAAACTATTTTGAAAAACTAAGTACGAAGCACCATGGTCTGAGAAACTTGTGAGATGGTTTCGAGGGGTCTAGCTGAGGCCACCAGGCGGGTTGCGGATAGCGAACGACCTTCCCAGGGAGGTCAACTGCTGAATAATGAATTTATTCATAATTAGCAGTCCCGGACAAGCAGCGAGTACGTTAGCAGTATTCCACGTACTGACAAGACGCTTGTGTCGCCGTCTTCATAAAATAATAGCCTCGCACGCCGCCCAATCCCAATACACTACCTACCACTATTCTACCCCCAACATCTTATCCGTACCGTGCCGAAAGTCAGCTTGGCTGGGAGCCCAGGATAAAAAACTAGCTCAGTTGTGAAAGGGGGGCTCAGACAAGTGGCCACCGTCTGTTCTATCCAGCTTTACCCGGGTATGGCGAATTTTTGCCCGGGTGGACGATATATTTGTCCGCATCTCGTGGGACTAATCATCATGGAAAACAAGTACAACAACAACAATATCAAACTACAGCAGGGTCTCCCAGCATCAGATTTCGCAAGACACTTTGAGTATTGTGCCCTGGACCGAGAGAGGCCCTCCGTTGCGGCTCACCCGCCACGTCGTCAGGGCATGCGCGAGAAGTGCATGTCCATCAAACGGCGCGCAGAGCGTACATACAGCCCAATGCCACCGCGTTAGCGTGTGAGAACTCGGCAAGCCTATCCCGACCGATGCAAACCCCGCTAAAAGCAGACAGAGGAGGGCAGCGGCCCAAGAAGAAAAAGGAGTTCCTGCTACCGCGTGGTCAGCCCGTTGGACTGGATGACCCAAAACGTCGCAACCTTTGCGACTCTCGGATCAAGAGATATCTCCTGCAGGGGCTCCCACCAGCAGAAGCTCTACAAAATGCTAAAGAGCCGAGGGGGTCGTCGGAGCAGCCAAGAACACCGGCTCCAAAGTGCCTTAATAGTAATTTTATGCCACCAACGGACACACTAAGAGAGCGTGCACCGTCACGGCGCAGGCTCCACATGCCATGCATGCGCCACGCACCTCGCTCATCCCACGTGCAACGCAAGAAGCATTGGACGAAACTCCCAGCATCTCACACGCAACAGCAGCATCATTAGCAGCATTTGAGTCCCCATCCTCAACAGCTTCTACCGAACCACGCATATCGTGCGCCTCGATAGTGAAGTGGGTCATCTAGCAAAAGACTGTGCCGACGAAGTATCAACCGACTGGCTGAAGAGTGTAACGTCGGGTCTCAGCGCATGGGAGGGAGTACCATTGAATGTGAGAACTGGTGATGATATCCCATCAGCACATAGCATCATTTTGCCCGAGAAGTGCGGATCGATCGCCTGTGAACTTGGTGGACATACTGAGGGTCCAGTACAACAAGATCGAGACCAACGCATGGTGAGTAATATCAAGAAGAAACGAGGTCTAGCGAACCACCAGCCATCGCCGGGGATGAAGACCTGGCAGAGGTTACGGTAGATCCCGCTGCTACAAAACTAATGGGTAGAGGTGTCATTAGACATTATTTTTAAGAGTTGGAACTGGAGCTGTGAGAGGCAGATATTGAAGTCGACGTCAGGCAATCCCAGGCCTTACTCACCGAAAGCCGAGAAACTCGTCCTTTAAAGATGATATCAGTCATCAGCACTAGGCTAGCCTAAGTGAACATTCACCGCTTGAAGGCGGCCTCGGCCATCCTAGCAAGAATGTTCACTTTTCGACACATTGTACCTCTGTATACAGAGAATTCGAACGAAGTATATGACAATAGGAGTTTATCACCAAGAACGTGTGTCATGGTAAGGGAAGGTATTAATTACACTATCGTTTATATAATCTAGAATAGGAAATACACCGACTTTTGCAACAAGAGTAAGAGAAGAGGTCCCTGATATCACCTGGATAAGTTCGTCCCTAAAGCCACACATAAAGGACTGGCATGTCTCACAGAACAATCCTAATTAAACTTCAATTGAATATGGATTGCCGAAAACTCACTCTTATGGGTGACAACAGACACAGTACCATACCAACTGCAGAAAACATTAAATAAAGCAATTGATACCAGGGAGGTGGCCATTTGACAACTCGTCTCATGATGCTGTTCAAGCTGCCCTGTATAGAAGACACTGCGACAGACAGATGGATCAGCTCACTGCTGAGGTCCAGACAAGCCAAAGCAACTGTAGGCAATAGCACAGTCACAGTTATAACCAAAAGTTGTCCCCAAGGGGGTGTATTGTCTTCATTACTCTTGAGCATACTAGTAGACGAACTGTTAATGTCTCCAGTATAGGTATGCGATGCCAAGGATATGCCGATGACATCATAACGCGAGGCAAGTATGATGAATCTTTCAACCTGAACCATATCAAAACCGTCATTGTCCCTTTCACAAGAAGGTACAAATTGCAGAGAATGAAACAGATCGGTTAAAAATTCCCATTGAAACAAGTAAGGAGGTCAAGTACCTCGGAATGACATTTGACAGCAAGCCAAACTTTGCTTCACATGTAAAGAACTCGATATACCTGTCGTAGTAAAGCCGGAAAATCATAGAGTAGCTAGAGCTATGCGCACCTGCCCGACTACGGCCCTGGAGGTTTTCGTGGAGCTCACTTTGCTCCATCACACAATAATGCTCCGACGTAAACCAACTCAGCTCCTTATATCAGGCATGGGGATGAGCAACGATAGTATTATCAGCAGAAGTGAAGTTGAAAGATTAACAAAAGAACTGACCCTAATAATGCAACCAAGGGACGAAATGACAATTGAACACCTCTTCGAGCGTCAATTCAGAATTCATCTAAGTAGCAAAAGAAACTGGACGTCATTAGAAGAAGTGCGGCCAATGGAAAATCATGCAATTATATGCTATACTGACGAATCCCAAAAAAACCAAGGCACTGGCCTTAAAGTGGTAGGTCTGCGAATAAAATACCACGAATCTGTAGGCAAATACACAAGCATTTTTCAGGCTGCAGTGTGCGCCATTGGTAGGTGTGCAGAGTATAATATCAAACGTAACTATCAGAACAGGAATATAGCCATCCTATCAGACAGTTAGGATGCGATAAGCGCTCTAAGTTATCCAAAAATTACCTCAAAGTTGGTTCACGAATAACGGACCAAGCGCACCCCACCAACAAGAATAATAACTACGTCATATGAAAAACTCGCCAAGTCTTAAAGAATAAGTGCAGCAAATGAGCGCGGATGGATTTGTAAACATAACATAACAGAGAGTATAAAAGGAAGCCTCGAAGCTTAAAAAAATTGATAGATGAGAGGCAACAGCGCTAAGACAATTCTTGCTTTATATGGGACCTTTCATATTGAAAACAGTTATTAGCTCAGAAAGATATGCTCATTTTTAACATTAACTTTGGCTTTCAGCTCAACTGTTAAATTTATATCAACAAATGAATACCAGTATATACCAAATATTCATTGAACACATATATATAGTACTACATATGCATATGTATATAATATATAGCTGCATGAGTGCCTTGCACTCACTCAATTCAATTCAACTCGAATTAACTCATTTCAATGTATGTTCTGAGTGACGCTATGCAGCTCTCTAACATACATACACCTAGACAGAATTATAGGTACTATATATATATATAAATAATATAATGATATATATATATTATTATTGCATTATTTTAAATGTACCGTAAAATATAAAAAATTCTTTTAAATCAATTTTAAACATTTATTAAAAATGAAGCAGTTTTGACAGTTGAAAATCTAAGAAGAGCATTTTTTCTGAAAATAAATAGTTTTTTATTTTTTATACTCTTACATAATGGTAAAATATAAGTTCACTAAAAAACTAAAAAAAGGTTTTTTTTTAACCAGTCCGGGTCAATTTGAATCAGACGATATAGTGAAAATGCTGCCACAATATATAAACTTTAATGCTTGCGCAGGAAAATATTGCAATCGAAGGAAGTGCATGGAAACTTCTTTATTGTGTCCTGTTTTTGTTTTACAAGAACAAAAAAATTTGTTAAGATTGTGTGTGAATTCTACAACCCAAATTAATTAGTTTGTACTTGTTTCATTTGAGTAAATTCATCTAAACAAAGCTACATTCATATGTACATATATCACATAACTCTCAGAATTCAATCGAAGAAACGCCAAATGCAAATGAAAAAAATATTGATAATATTGTTAAGGGCGGCGTAAAATCCATTAATTTAAAAAATAAGAAACTTATTTTTTGACTCATTCAATTACTTTCCAGGCGAATTTGCTGCCTGTCAATATTCGCTAAAATCAGGCAAGACATCGATATAAAGTTAAGTATTCTAGTCCGCAAGTGCCGAAAACATATTCAGATTAACAACAATGTTATCATATGTTAAGAAATACAAAAATAAAACAAATCTTCGAAATAATAAAAGCATTTAAACATTTTGTTTTTTTGTTTTGTTTCATTTTAGGTTTATTTATTTCAACTAATTTGAGTTTCTTGACTTAAGTTTTAATTGAATTAATTTCCATATTACACGAAATTTCACACTTTGTTTAGTTCTTCAATGTCGTCGTTTTCTTTTTTTGCATTTGTTCTTCTGCTTTTATTGCTTGTTATCATTGCTTCATTCTCATAATTTGCTATTCTTTACTTTCTTGCATATACATTTCACATACTATGTAGTATAATGCATAATTATCGTAATTACTTGGCTTCATAGGATTCTCGTTTTGTTTTTTTTTTTTTATAGCTTCGTATTTTTTTCTTTGAGCTATCGTGATGAAATTTGGCAAATTTTGCGTTTTTGTATACGAGTACAGTTTTTATTTAAAAATTCGGCCGATCGGATCTCTATATCATATAGCTGCCATATGAACGATCGGTCGAAAAAATTGTTTTTCAACCAAACTTGGCATATCGATATAGTATTATAATTTGACCAATCCGACTAAGTTTCATCAAAATCGGACCATTATATCTCATAGATGAAATAGGAACAATCGGTCGACAAGTGCTTGTATGAAAAACTTGTTTTTAAGATATCGATATCAAACTTAATAATTCGATGTAGAATTATGATTTGTACAATCTGACAAAGTTTGATCAAAATCGGTCACTATATCATAGAGAAAGAATTGGGTGAAAAATGAGTTCCACTATGCAAAATTTTTATGATTTCAAAGTTATAAGAACTAAACTCAACCTATCGATATAAAAACACGTTCTGTACTTTCTTATAAAGTTTGACTAAAATCGGACTACTGTATCATACAGCTGCATAGGAACAATCGGTCGAATATTCGACCTGGCGTAAATAGCAATTTTTTTTTCTTGTTTTCCTTTTAAGTAAGCTAAAACTAAATTTAAATTTCTTACATTTAAAAAAAATATACAAACTTAAAATTCCGCTCTTTAGGCAACCACAATATAGTTACTCTGCCGCTAACTTAAAAAGGTTTCCCCCTTAGAGTGTTATTTTTCGGCTTTCTTTTATTATTGATTTGTTCTTATGTCTTAATACAGTTATTCGTTTAGTTTTACACTCTATTACGTAAGAATGTTTTTCTATTATAAACGAGAGTATTAAAACAAGTAAGTATAGTGACTATAATGTATGTAAGCAAGTAATGCTATAGTGACTATAGTATAGTAAATTAAACCCGACTACGGAACAGATGTATCCAGTCCGTGACTCGAATCACAAATATTCTCATATACGTATATACACATTCAAGACAAACAGAACATATCAGAATTTAAAAGGAGTTCTGTATGCATGAAAACAATTTTCTTAAATAAAATAATATAATTCGGCTATTGATGTTGATCTAAAGAATATGTGGAATTCTTTATTAAACTTAAAAATTCTCGATGACACGTAGAAACTTTCACGTTGGCTTTTTGTTTCCAAATCAACTCAATGTCAACTTCTATAACTTATCTCGTCTAACATCCAATTTATCATCTCTCGTAGTAGTCCGTCTCGTTTTTGTCTAGGGCTTGTGCGCGTCATCAGGTTACTAGAATTCTTAACTGGTTCTATCATTTTTTGGAATGGGAAGCAGCACGCATGCCATAGTCTGTAGCATACATTTTTATATTTTGCTCAATTATTTCTTATTTTCCTTTTTTAACCAATTTTCTTTGTATCCGTAATGGTCTGTTTTAATTTTCTGTCAGTTCTTATTTATTTATTTTTATTTACATACGAGCTTTATATCGATGTCTTGCCTGATTTTAGCGAATATTGACAGGCAGCAAATTCGCCAGGAAAGTAATTGAATGAGTCAAAAAATAAGTTTCTTATTTTTTAAATTAATGGATTTTACGTCGCCCTTAACAATATTATCAATATTTTTTTCATTTGCATTTGGCGTTTCTTCAATGGAATTCTGAGAGTTATGTGATATATGTACATATGAGTGTAGCTCTGCTTAGATGAATTTACTCAAATAAAACAGGTACAAACTATTTAATTTGGATTGTAGAATTCACACACAATCTTAACAAATTTTATTTTCCTGTAAAAAAAAAACAGGACACAATAAAGAAGTTTCAATGCACTTCCTTCGATTGAACTATTTTCCAGCGCAAGCATTAAAGTTTATATATTTTTTAGTTTTTCAGTGAACTTATATATTACCATTATGTAAGAGTATAATAAATGAAAAACTATTCATTTTCAGAGAAAATGCTCTTAGACTGTCAAAACTGCTTCATTTTCAACTGTTTCTTTTTTAATAAATGTTTATAATTTATTTAAAGTAATTTTTTTATTCTACGGTACATTTTGTACCTTTATCAGGGAGCGTCAGTGATTTTGTAATGTAGTTTCTAGTACTAAACCTGCCCTTTTAAAATTATCGTTTTGTTTTTAATTTTTACAATTCAGGTACTGTTATGTGTATACATTTGTAGTTCTCTTTAATATTTAAATCTTTTAATAAATAATAAACATTTATTTAAAATTAAACACAACGGCCCTATTATATAGTATATTATAAATATATAATATATAATGATATGTATAACGTATAACTACGTATAACTACCGTAAAAGACCTTGGAGTTTTATTTGATTGCAAATTGAACTTCAATTCACACATTTCGACCATTATTAATGAAGCGAAGGGAGTACTTGGATTTATTAAACGATGGTCGAAAGAATTTAATAATCCTTTTACCACTAAGCTACTTTATGTCTTCCTTGTTCGTCCGATTTTGGAATATTGCTCCTGCATCTGGTGTCCGCAGTACAGTATTAACCAAGATCGGATTGAGTCTGTTCTCACCCTCTCAGTATGTACAACTGATTATGCTTTGCACAGTTCTTTTCACGCTTTATGTGTCAATTATAATTCATTATATCACGTACTCGCAACTGAACTCTCTCTTCCCTCTTTAAAAAACTATCTATCCCTATATCTTACAAGAAATCCCTGACCACAATAGATGTGAGTATAGGCTTAGCCGGCCAGCCCGGCTAATACATCTCCTCTTTGGGGTCAGAGATTTCCCTCTAACTTTCTTTAAAATTTCCTAATTTTTCTCTTACTTCTTTTCTTTGTCTCTCTATACCTATCTTTAAATTGATCTTATTTTCCTTTTACCTATTTTCTTATTTATTTACTAACTTTTATGTTATGTTATTTTATTTTATTTTATTTTAAAAATTTTTTTTTTTAATTTAAGCTTTAATTATATATATATATTATTTTTTTTTATATTAAACATTAGATTTATATTTCTTTTTAATTTTTTTTTTTTTTTTTTACTAATTTAACTTTTAATTATAATTAAAAACTTTTTAAACTTTTAATTATAATTAGTGTTATCATCACTTTTTCAACTTTTATTACTAACTCTCTTCTGTTTAGCTTCAAGTTCAAATAATGACACTGACTAACCTGGCTGTGAGTAGGGGCTTAGCTGGCCGGACTGGCAAATAAATATCCCCTGTGTCAGTGTCATTAATATTTGAAACTGATGTAATTTCATTAGGCTTTTTCTATTCTTTTATTACATTTGAGAAATATTATAACGTTTGCTTATCTGGGACAGCACTGTTTGTCTGCCAGAATAAATAAATGAATAAATAAATATTATTATTGTATTATTTTTCCATTGGACTATACAAATATTGTTTTGTTTTTAGCAGCAAATGCTTTCTTACCTCAACCTAGTAGCGTTGAAACACTTTTTTTTTTAGAAATGCACATTGAAATGATCTATAAAAAATGAAATGTAAGGTGTGAAAAATTAACTAAAGGAGTTGAAAGAAGAAAATGCACGGACGGCTACCAAAAATACACAGGTGATTGGCAAATTGACAGAGGAGTTTGTCGCTGTGAAGCTAGAGAGCATAAAGCTTTACACCGACCCTATAAACACAGAAGAGATGTCACATTGGCAAAAATTCCTTTTCGCCGTTACTGCTGACTTGTAAAAATTGTGCAGACGCAGAAAAATAAAGAGCTTAATTACACTGTGAAATAATTTTTTTATGAAGGGAAATGACCGTATTAAAAATACCAAGCTCAAAAAAAAATTAAATATTTCAGCGCTACTGAAAATTTTTCATCGAACAGTGATATTAAAAAAACACGCTAGACATAACTTTCTCAAATATGTATTTGATCACAATCTTGTTCATGTTCGACCAATTTAGTTCAAAAAACGTTGTTGTACGCAGAATAAATTGGAGATAAATAAAAAATTTAAAATATTTAGTGCGAAAGGGAACTTTTTAAATAAAAGGCGAATAAACTGACAGGTCTATATCTTGACCAATACTAAATATATAGTATTAAAATAATATATTTGAAAGGTTGTTTTATCTTCTTGCATAATCTGTATTGTAAGTATTATGCGTTTGCCACCACAAGTGTTATTAGTGCCTCGAAAACGTTTTTTGGCCATAACTTTAGATTTTGGGGGTCATCTAAAAACTTAAGGTATGAAGTAATATTATACTCGAGTAGTCCTACTTAACGTGTATACGGTCATTTCTCCGCATATTTCAGTTTTGCCTTTTTTTGTCGCACGGTGTTATTGCTTTGGTTACATATTCTCAAATTTACAAATTTGCAGAAACACTACAGAGCAAAAACAGTTGGGAAAGGACCCACACAGTTTCCAAGAGCAGCCGTTCGAAAAAAAATTTGACAAAACACGGCGCAGAAGCTTGATAATGTATGTAGTTTGTATGTCAAAATCAGCCCTATCGGACCACTATATCACATAGCTATGGAGGAAAAATCGAAGACACTTCATTTTCATGAAAAGTGTTTGTATGAATAACTTTTTTGTTTTTTAAGATATCAAAACCAAACTTAGCATATCGATGCATATTTACGATTTGTTAGTTGACCAAGTTTGAACAAAATCGGGCTACCTTATCTTGTAGCACCAATTGGAACAATCGGTCGAAAAGTTCTTGTTTGAAAAACTTTGTTTTTAAAATATCAAATTCAAAGTAGGCATTCAAAATTTTGTTGGGAGACCATTGCAAGTGTATATAGCTTCGACACGCCGAAGATAGCCGTTTCTTCTTTTTTTTTTTAATAAATTACATATGTATACAGTACAATCTCGTTAATTCGGACTCCCGCTAATTCGGACATCCCGAAAATCCGGACATTTAAATTTTTTCTATTGTATGTTCTGAAATTCGGACAGCTCTGAATTTTGTGACCTCCAAAATCCGGACACATTAATTTTTGTATGTAACTATGCTGAGAGCTAGCGAAATCAAGTGCAAATGCAGGTAGCTCAACTCCGCACGTATTTTTAATAATTTGTGGTTACGTTTGCTGCGATCTGCACAAATGGCTACAAAAACACACACCACTTATTGCACAATTATTCAAAGAAAAGTTCAAATTTCGATCACGATATGGCATAGCATATCTAAAATTATTCGAAGAAAAACTATCTAACAATTTAACCGACGTTCAAACTTTTATTGACAAGCTACACGCAAAAATTGCAGAAATGGGTATTACATATTCTCGGATTTATAATGCGGATGCCTTTGCATTGCATAACAAGAAATATACTCTGGACGAAAAATTTGGAGTGGACATTTTTTTATTGCTATAATGCAAAGCGAGATTATAAACTGAAAATAATAATGATCGGAAAACTCAATTAAATAGCTTTTTTTGAATATGCCAACGGCAGATATGCCAGGATGTCAGAATTACTTTTTAAAACTTGGTGTAAAAACTCGTTTATAAATCACTTTTACTGATATACAATAAGACTTGCCATCGGCAATTACTATTATTTTTTTTTTGTAATTTTTAAAATTTTTCCAAATGACGTCAAGTCTGGAAAGTATGAAATATTTTAATGAATCTTAAAATTTAAAAAACACAAAGACAAAAAAGACAAATCTTAATATGCATCAGAAAATATAAGTAGTTTCTACTACCTGAACTTAACGTTTTAATTTTTTCACTAAACATCTAAACTTCTGGAGGGAGGGTTTAACTCCCGAATTCGATTTTATTTGTGATATGATAGGGTTCGGTCAAAAGCTATAACTTGGATATTGACCCAAATTTATAGTTTTGCAGAAAAAATTGCGCAAGAAATAGCTTTTTTTAAAACGAGCATATTTTTATACAAAATTTGCGTTTCAATTTCTAATTACTTCTGAACGCATAATCTAATTTAATAAAATTATATGAAGCTTGATAGAGAATTTTATATCATTTTTAAAAACCATACCTTTAATATCATTAAACTTTGTTCGGAGCTATTTTAAACTAACCAAAGCTACCTATTTTAATAGTCGAAAATTTAGCTATTTTTATTTATCTCTAAAGCTGCCCCGGCAAAATTTTTTTTATTTTTATTTTCGAAATCAGCTACCTATTTTGCAAAATCATTGACTCTAAAAAATTTTGGATACATGAATTTTTTTCAAATTGTTGCTTAGTGTAATTAACGGCATTAGATTCCTTTTAATTGCGCTTAATTATCGCAAGCGGACATTGATGGTGTCGATCCAAGCGAGTACCGGCTGATCGTTGATATTTACGGGTTAGTGGGGTGGGCTACGTCACCTTTGGTCCGCCCGCATGCATATGGACGGCGGATCTAACAGGGAACGTAGTATGCGGCCCATAAATTTCTATATATTCGTATGGTTGACTGTAATTGTTGCTTTGCGTTGGCGTTGCCCCGCTTTTAATTTACCAAATTAACAAGGAATATGAGAGCGCCGTCAATAGGCTACCCACGCAACAAATTATTCTTCATTTCCCCTTCGTCCTCTGGTTATGTTTATAATTATAGCAACGCCTCTCATACAAAATGCTCATACTTGTAATATATACATTGTATTTGTATATATTATTCGTTCTTATATATTATGCATGCGTTGATGTTACGCGGCAGAGGCGTGGCTTTGCCCAGGCAGGTGGAATAAATATGTGAATATGAATGTGAATACTCATAATGTGAAGTTATGAATTCAAGTTGTTACTGCTGTTGCTGCTTTTCCAGCTTGTTGCGTCAATTAATGTTAACGTAGCTTGGTATTGTAAAGGGATGTTTGAATTTTCATATTTTATTGCCTTTAATTATAATACTGGTAGCTCTTAGTTGGTCATAAGCAGGCATTTTCTCAGTTGCTGTATCAAATCGCAAAACAACTTAAGCTATTGTTTTAACTTCAGAAATTGCTAAAGGAAAGACCTAAGCAACGAACGTACGTAAGCTAACAGTTTATATAAGATTGTAAAAAAAAGGTTTGTTGGCAGAATTTTTTATACCCTTTCAGAATGCGTGAAATTGCTCATTTATGCGTAAGCAGGCTCATCTGTCGTGATATTTTCTGTGACTGCCAAAAATCAGCTGCTTACTTAATTCTGCGCGCAACACAATACAATAAATTTTAAAAATAATATTTGCAGTTGATTTTCTTCGCAGAAAACAATTACAGGCACTGAAAATAAAGACGCATCCAATATATTAATAAACGGACATGTTTTAAAATATTTTTTGCTATTCACAATTACACTAGTTTACAGCAAAAAGGAGCTGGGCTCTCATATACTTTATTGATGTATTTTTAGGCGCTGATTTCAAAAATGCAAACCATTTATTTTGTCGAAGAATGGTTTTCGAGAAAATCGCGAATAGCTAGTGTTTTGGCAGTCTTTCGACTTATTTGTTCATATTAACATCAGATTTTATTTGATATTATATAATGTTACACTATTAAACAGATAATTGCTTCCCCTTTCTAACGATATGCCGTTTATGCGGATCGAAAAAGAATTAAAGCCATTACAAGCCCTCAAAGTTGAAAAATGTGAAATGTGATGAACAAGGTGAATATTATTTTGGGTGTTTTTCCTAATTGCTGAATAACTATCACATTTACTGACCGATTTAGACAAATGTATACTTAAAATATTTGTAAAAGAATTATCTAACATAATAAGTCTTAAAAAATATTTAAACGAATTTTTTAAATTTTTAAAAGACCAATTGAAATTCATCAATTTTTTAAAAATGCAAAAAATGTTCATATATTTAAACTTTGAGGATTTGTAATGACATCAATTCGCATTTGATCCGCATAAACGGCATACCGTTAGAAAGAGGATACAATTATCTATTAAATTGTGTAACATTATTTAAGATCAAATGAAATCTAATGTTGATATGAACAAATAAGTCGAAAGACTAGCTATTCGCGGTTTTCTCGAAAACCATTCTTTGAAAAAATAAATGGTTTGCATTTTTGAAATCAGCACCAAAAAATACAGCTCCCTCGATCAAAAAAAAAATTTGTAAACTAGTGTTATCAATTATTTTGAACTCAATTGGAAACAAGTTGACATCACTTTTGATTTTTGGCTTGAGCTGCTAGCAGCGTTGTTTTAACTTTTTACAATACTTTTATTTTTAAAAAATTGTTTATTTGTGTATTACCCCAAATCTCTAGTTAAAAAAGTAGTGATTTAAAAATCATCGCCCAGAGGTTTGACTTGGAAATATAAACTTGATATGGGTATGGTAGCAGAATGTATCTACACTACACCAAATTCGATCATAAAACAGTGCAAAAGTTTATTAGTTTCAGACATAGGCAGTCATCTCGCACCACATGAAGAATATATGTATATTCTTTTCAGTATATTTTCTGACCAACACTAATTATATTTTAAACACATGTATGTATAGCACCTTTTGTAATGTAGATGTACAGTGTCAAGAAGTAATAATTGCGATATAAAGCGAAAATTGTATATGGCATTCGTATACTGGCATCCCGTTATACTCAGGGAACCCAGCTTGTCTGATTACCTAGGACGTTATAATGTGAACTTGACGTTGCTATAACAGTTGAATAACGTTGTTGAAGCACACTATACACTTTCGCTGCTTGATTAATATCCTGCGGAGTAAATCCTATAAAAAAATGCACAGAAATAGACTATTTACTGGTGCAGAAGATGAGCACAGTAGTTGTGACAATTTAACAACGAAAAGTAGACCCTGCCAACTTTTTGGTTAACTTCAAGTGGGACTGCCTTCCAAGGGTTCTTAGCGAAAAAGTATTTTCTAAAATACATATTTCATCTTATTTTATTTTAACTTTGATGAACAAAATTAAAAAGATTAAATGATGTTCATTTGTTTGAAAAATTAAAATATTTATTGATTTAAACCTTGATTATTTCAACACAAAATAAATTTAAATATGTTTAAATATTTAAGTTGGCATCGCTTTTGATTTTTGGTTTGAGCTGTTATCAGCGTTTACTTGAAATTATTTTAAATACATATAAAGTTACTAAATCAAATTGAATTTTGAAAATTAAAATGCAAATAATTAGAACATATATTATTGTTTTAACTTTTTATAGGACTTATATTTAGAGAAAAATTGTTTATCTGTGCATTTTCAGTTAAAACAGTAGAGATTTTAAAATTATCGACTTGAAGCTTCCGTGACACTAACGAATTGGTATTCGGTTGAAATTCGGTTGAAAGAAGTTTTCGTGACACACCTGAATAAAACTTATACCCAATTATAGCAATTAGCTATTTTTTGTTTACTTCACCATTTTGAATTGCTGATTGGTTATATTTTGGTTTTGGTTTTTTTCGTATTTAGAATACACTTATATCAAACCCATAGTTGGGCTGTAGTTCGTTTGCGATATTCGCAAACACATATCTAACTCCTGCGTCTACGTCTTGCGCTTCCTTGAAGTGTTAACTATTTTAAAATAAGAAATAAAATATAAATAAAATTAATCGAGATAATAAAAATGTAAATTTCTTGAATTGTCACTCATTTTTGTTTGTTTACAAAATATATCTTTTTTTTTGCTGATTTATCGATACCTTACTATGGTTTAGTAGGGTTGATAACCTTATCACTAATCGTTTGGTCGCTGCAGAGAGCTGTTGACATGCCGACCTCACTCCAACCATCACAATTTGAAGCTAATGACCTGCTGTCAACGTCACCTGCCAGTCAACCTCACCTCAGACTTTTTTGGATTCCGACCAGAGATCTGCATATTTACGATTTTGCACAATCTGACCAAGTTTGATTTAAATCGGGCCACTATATCTTATAGCTCCCATAGAAACAATCGGTCGAAAAGTGCTCGTATGAATAACTTCTTTGTTTTTTAAGATATCAAAACCAAACTTGGCATATCGATGTAGAATTACGATTTGTATAATTAGACTAAGTTTAAAAAAAATCGGACCGCTATATCTTGTAGCTCACAATTTCCATTTCAGTCTCTAATAACTTCTAAACGAAAAATCGATTTTAAAAATGTTGTATTCATTACCTTATTACCATTTTATTACCTTTTCAAAAATATAAACACCTTTAATAACAATAAACTATATTCGGAATTATTGTCACCTTACCTAATCTACCTTTTTAAAAAGTCGAAAATATAGCTTTTTTCGATTATCTCGAAAACGGTCCCGGCAACATATTTTTTTAGCTTTATTTTCGGAATCAGCGACCCATTTTACATATAATACGAATCTAAAAGTTCGGGATACAGGAATTTTTTTCAAATTTTTGCATAGTGTATTATTATCTCGGGAACATATTATTTTTAATTTTTTTTTGGAATCAGCGACGAATTTTACATATTAATTTACTCTAATAATTCCGCATACAAGAACTTTTCAAAAACTGTTGCACAGTGCTATTAAAATATTTTACCTTTCATATTTATCCATATTAAAGATTCAGGGTATAATACATAACAACTAAATTTTAACTTTTAAAACAGTCTAAGTACATCGAAGCTTGAATCTGACCCGCGGTTGTTAAAGCCAATTTTCAGGAAACGCACTCACATATCTGTGAGACATCAAAATAGCGATAAAAATTTGAGTAGAATTTTAAATTCAGATGCCAGTGACTTACCCAATTATTATTAGTAACAATAACAGCAAGTTGCAGTTGAAAAAAAACCAGCAGGCCAGAGCAAAAAAGTTAATAAGTCCCCATTCATTAAATCCATTTAGTGCACAGAGAGGCACAAATTATTACGCTAAGAAAAATCAAAAAGAAAAAAAAACCGCAAAAGAAAAAATATACAACGTTCCATAATTGCAGTTGGTCGAACACCCCAAACGACGATGACGGCCATTAAAATGGCCAACGAATGCGGCAAAACTGAAAGATGGGCTGGGTACCTGTATACTGGCACTGACCATGTAAAGTGGCCCGAAGCAAGTCGCAACCAAAACCGGTAGCTGTTTTTCCACTTAAAGCTAATAGAAGGAGGCTTCAAGCAGCGAATCCAGTTTGGTTGCACCGCTTACTGCAGCTTCAAGTCGAGCTTCTAGCTCCCAAATCAGGCCATGTTTTGCTCTTTTTATCTTTAATTACTTTCCTATAGAAAAGCAAGCCATTTTGTTACTGCTTTTTTTATACCCTGAACCAATTAAAAATAGGTAAGCTGGTAAAGTACCCACGAGTATATTAAAGATGCGTAAATGTATGTAACATTCAGAATTGGGTCTCTCCGACTTCATATAGCAGCGTCGATATAGCCATCTCAGTCCTCACGAAAACTAATAAAACTGATTTTGAATATATGTATATGTGTTTAGCGCAACTACCGTTCCTAGAAAACCTCATGTTAAGCGAAATCGTGTTAAACAGGACATGGACTCAATACAAAATATGGGGTTAAGTTTCCAGATTTCAACAAAAGCAAAAAAAAAACAAGAAAGAAACGGCTATCTTCGCCACGTCGAAGCTATATACCCTTGCAATGGTCTCCTAACAAAATTTTGAATGCCAACTTTGGTTTTGATATCTTAAAAAACGAGCACTTTTCGACCGATTGTTCCTAAAGGAGGTATAAGATATAGTGATCCGAATTTGTTCAAACTTGGTCAGATAGTGCAAATCGTAAATATGCATTGATATGTCAAGTTTGGGTTTGATATCTTGAAAAAAAAAAGTTTTTCATACAAACAGTTTTCATGAAAATGAAGTGTCTTCGATTGTTCCTATGGCAGCTATATTATATAGTGGTCCAATAGGGCTGATTTTAAATAAAAAACTATATACTCTATCAAGCTTCATTTGTGTCGAGTTTCATCAAGATAGCTCAAAGTTAAAGGCAAAAACTTTGCATAGAAACAAACGGACAGTCGGACAGACAGACGGACATTGCTATATTGACTCAGCTCGTCGTCCTGGCCAAGAATATATATACTTTATGTGTCGGAGACGTCTCCTTCTATGCATTACACATTTCGGGACAAAATTATAATACTCTTTTGCAAGGGTATAAAAAATTAAGTAATAAAGAAATAGTCAAGTACAACCGACTACTGTACGCCCTTTACCCAATCCATAAGCGTAAATACATATAAATACATATGCACTTATACATACATATGTACGTGCAAGCAAGCATACAACTGACTGCGCTGCTGCAGGTGCAAACTCAATCTTCACAAACTTCAGTGTTCCGATCGTGATGAAATTTGCACAGCATATTTAGATCAATATAAATACGTGCAAAATATGATTTATGAGATATATACGGACATGACTAGATTGACTCGACGATTGATTCTGATCAGGAATATATGTACTTTTATGGTCGGAGATGGTCCATACGCCTATTATATACAATTGCAATATTTTTAGAGTTCCTGTTACAGTGGGTATTGAAAATCTTCGTTTTTGTGTTTGACCGCCCATTGTGGGGTGATTATAAGTTTTGAAAAACTTTTAAAAACCGTACTTTTGTTATCTGTACAATCTGATAGAGTTTGATTAAAATGGAATCACTCTATCATATGAGCCCCATCAAAACAATTCTTTAAGCAATGTGTCGTATGTGCAATATTTTTGTTTTAAGAGATATCCCAAGCAAACTTGCCAATTCTAAGTTTGATAAGCCTATTAATAATCTGATGAAATTTGACTAGGATTCGACGACTTTGTCATATAGCTGTTATAGGAAGGATTAGTCGAATATTACATTTTTTTAGAAGTCCATCGCAATTGTATATATCTTCGGCGTGCGTATTCAATCTTGTTTATTACTTTTTTGTAAAATTGAACATCATTAATTATATTTGTTCTGAGTTAGTTGCATTTAACCAAAGTTATCTTTTTAAAAAGGTATTATACTTTGATTCCAAATGTGTAATGCATTGAAGAAATCTCGACACTTTCTACAAGAAATCTGAAAAATATTTTAATAACAAAAAATTAATTCTTTATGTAGTAAGGAACTACAAATTGAAAACTGCAATTTATTTATAGCCCGATTTATTTATAACCCTATACGGGTAGGTATTTATTTTTCTAATCGGTTATGCCATACGTAGGTTATGGCCAACTATATGAGTATACCCAAAAAAACGCTAAGAAAATGTTAACATATTTAACAGCAGTCACTTTTAACAAAATTTTTTAAAATTATTTTTTAAAAATATAAGCCCAAAGCTCATTAAAAAACTGTGCAGAAGACAGTTTTATTAAAATAACCCGGATTTAAATTTCTCCTACACGTATTTGATTACAACTTTTCTAATTTTCATTCAGTTTTTTTCAAATAAGCGCTGTTGTACACAGAATTGATTGGAAATTGGTTAATATATTTACAAAGTTTGATGCGAAGGAAACTCTTTGAAAGAATGGCGATCAATATCAAAAAAATTTAATAATTTGTAAAAAAAGCTAGATTGACAGGCCTGAATCTTTCCCAATACTAATATTTCCATATATGTAGCATTTGAAAGGTTGTTTCGTATTTTTTCAATATCTGCATGTAGATATTGAATGCGTTTCCCACAAAAAGTGTTATTGTCTGTTAAGTGTAAAAACTGGCTTGAAAACAATTTTCTGGCCATAACTTCAGATTTTTGGGGTCATTTCAAAATTTCAAGCATGCAATAATACTATTCCCAAAGCTTAAAA
Organism: Hirtodrosophila alboralis; assembly: GCA_035043045.1. NCBI lineage: Eukaryota > Metazoa > Arthropoda > Insecta > Diptera > Drosophilidae > Hirtodrosophila > Hirtodrosophila alboralis. The sequence goes on along the minus strand of JAWNNH010000272.1, from coordinate 33,252 downwards.
TTGTTACACATTATTGGAACCTTTTATTTTTATAATAATCAAAAAATTATTATTTAAATGTCATTTTTATGGTAAATATTATGGAAATCAAATCATTGTGTTTTTGAAGGTCCAGACCAAAAAAAAGATTTTTGTTATTCCTTAAGGTGGCATGTTAAGCATATTACCTTCATATTGATTTATTTAGTTATTTTTTATTTATTTCCACATTTTCAAAGAGCAGTTTATGTGCATTGTATAGTCCCGATCTGGTTATAAGGTGTGCAGATTTGGGGAATATATTCCAAATCTAATTAAAACGTTTGGTTTTTCATTCTATTGTTTTCTTGTGTTGTAAAGATACTATTTATGGAAGTATGGATACAGTCACTTAATAAATGTAATAATTTAAAACTAAAAAAAATTAGTTGAACTTGTGTCATAACTCTTATTTTCGGTCTCTGACTTTTAATAATATTTTGGTTAAATGAATATAAAAAAAAACATCGCAATGGTATATACTATATACTATATAGCTTACCATTCCGAAAATAACTTTTTCTTTCTTGTTAAGTGTTCTTAGATGGTTCGAGGTCATATTGTATGCATACAAGTATGTGTCCGTTACACAACTCATGATAAAACTAAAAAACTTTCTGTAGGGGTAAAAAATAACAGAAACAAAAAGAACTATATAAAGTGAAGTCCTATATTATTTTAATATGTCGTTCTTGCTGGACGCAATAGCTTGGTTCAACCTGGCCAATTTAAATTGGCATTTTGCATGTTTAGTCGACATTTCCACGCCTTTTAATTGACGCTGTGCACCAATTGTGAATTGTAAAGAAAATGGTATAGTTCAGACCATGCCAAACGTTCTCGAGTCGCGTAGTGGATCATACCTACTTACATACAACTGTATATGCATAATTATTTTGACAAATGTTTCTGCAAGCCATTCGTCACTGGGTTATTCTTCGCTTTAAGGTTAAAGATCTTTATTATATTGTGGACCAAACAATTATTAAATAAATTAGTATATACCAATAATTGTGTAAAACTGTTAGATAAAAGCTTTATACACTCTTATGCTGAAGAGAATAGTATAATTATTTCGATCATATCTTAATTTGCAATAATTGTTTAAGAGATTTGAACACCTCACAATAAGATCGAAAAGACGATTTTTTACACTTTTTATAAGCAAATTAAACACACTTCTTTAAAAATGGTGACTGCAAATGGTTTTATTCGATATACAGTTTCAGAAATTCAAAATAAACTTTTTCTGCGTGTGTTATTCAGGAACCTATTTACATACCAAATTTGATATATCTAGCTCCTGTAGTGTCAGATCTAAGCGTTCATACAGACGGATAGATGAATAGACGGACAGACGGACGGACGGACAGACGGACAGACGGACGGACGGACAAACGGACGGACGGACAGACGGACAGACGAACAGGCGGATAGAGGGTAGACTGATAAACAGACAGACAGAAGGACAAAAGATGATCGACTTGACTGTTCATACTGATCAAGAATGTATATGTATATTGTACTTTTACGTCGGAGGTGCCTTCCTCTGCCGTTTACATACATCTTCACAGTTTTCTCACCCCCTTTTACTCATTTTTAATAATGTGTAAATGTTCAACTTTCCAAATCAGACAAGCCAATAAGCTTATTAAAGATATTCCAAAAGAAAGTTAATATGTATGTACAAAGTCGAGTCCCTGTTTTATCGTGTGTCACCCAAATGAACACGATTATGCCCGTGGCGGCCCTTATATCAAAAGTTGTTTGCGACACTTCAGAAAAACGGGATGGCTCATCTATAAGTTGAAATATTAACGGTTATATTCAATGAAATCACGAAAACCTCAAAAGAATGACGACGGTGGTTTTTGAAATTATCAGGAATATTCGTAGAGGCCACAGAAAATCGAGAGATATAATTTTTTGGAACTTCCAGTCACGATTTACCATCGATTTACCCTGCCGGCTGTTTGGTTAGCTTCCACTTAGCTTCTGCGTTACTAGGGTTGTCAGCAGACAAAAATAATTTTGTTAGCTGTCTAATGTTAATTTATTTAAATTTTCGATAAACGAAACTGAAAAGATTAAATTGTATTCAAAATTGCATTAAAAATGTTAAAATTTACTTACCGCTATATTGCCTGTTAATATCAAAAGTGATCCAATAAAAATAAGTCGATCACGATTTGTACTGTTGCAAACGGACAATTCTAACTTATGTTACTTTGTTAACTTTGGTTTTAAACAATATATCCTTAGGAAAGGAATGGTAATAATGCCAAATTTTCCAAAAATCCAAAGCACACATGAGATTTTGTTCAACATGAGAGTGATAAAAATTCATAAACCTCTTAAATCAAATTGTAAGCCAAACCTTTCTTTAGCCAACGGCAACGTCGTTCATTCTTTTCGAAATAACACTCAAGGATTTGTTTGACGAGACTTCCGCTGAATACAGTTTCGTTTGTCAGCTGCTGGTTTGATCAATATTTTATTACCTTTTTAAAAATATAAACACCTTTGATATCAATAAACTATGTTCTAAGTTATTGTCACTTTACCCTACCTTTTTGAAATGTCGAAAATATAGCTTTTTTTGATTAACTCGAAAACGGTCCCGGCAACCAATCTTTTTCAACTTTTTTTCGGAATCAGTAACCCATTTTACATATGCATCGACTCTAAAAAGGCCGGGATACAAGAGGCTGTTGCATAGTGTAATTATTATATTTATATTATGATATTGTAACTATAAAAGCGAGAAATAAGGTCAAATATGTACGTTTTTATGCTTATTAACGGCCTATTTGCTATTAAATTTCAGTTATACGAATTTCTCTGGCTACCTCTGAAACACTAGCTTTTTGCATTTAAAGATGGGACATATCCTAAAATTGGTCAGATCGGATAACTATATCGCATAGCTTCGGTTTCAATCTGAGTTGTTGTATGAAAAACTTTTTGGTTTATCAAGATATAATAACCCAAATCACTCTATATAAGTCTCACTATATACTTTACCAGCTGATTAAATTTAATTACATTCGGATCACTACTCATATGCTATATCATTTTAAATTGAGATACTTTTCATAAAATATACAATTTTAGAAACATTTTTAGAGTTTGACAATTTATTGCAGAATATGTATGGCACGTACAGGGATCAAAGATATGTCATTAGATGAACTTGACCTTTTCCAATATTATGCGGCTAATTTTATTCAAGCTTTATCTGATAGAACAGAACTTCATATGATCAAAAAATTGGTAGTATTTAGTAGAACAACTCATTTTTCACCCATTTGTTCCTATGGAAGCTATATGATTAGTAGTTCGATTTTATTAAATTTGGACAGATTGTACAAATTATAATTCGCCATCGATATTACATTTCAATATTTTGAAAAACAAATCAGTTTTTTAAACAAGCATATTTTTCCACAGATTGTTCATATGGGACATATAAAATATAGTGGTCGCATATTGATAAATCTTTATAAGATTGTTTAGATTACAATACTACATCGATCTGCCAAGTTTGGTTTTGACACCTTAAAAAAATAATTTTTTGAACCGATCGTTCCTATGGCAGCTATGTTATGGTGATTCGATTCGACTGATTCTGACATATGTACTGCCTGCAAAAAAAAGCACCTGTGCCAATTTTCATCCAGATAGCTAAATACTTGAATGAATAGATGGACAGATTTTCTGTTATCAACTTAGCACGACTAAGCACGTAATACATATGTACTATATTCAAAATAAAATTGAAGCTGGACGAAACTTCATCATTTGTATAGAATATTAGAAGCTTATGAGCCTCCGTAGTTCTAGCGATTGCAAAATTGCATAATTAAAAAAGTTTTATGCAAAAAGGCTTGCACAGCTTGCAAACTTTTCCGCTTTTACAACTTTAAGTCTTTTATTTTTGTAATGTCATCGCTGTATATATATATATATATATACAGTTGCGGTCAAAATAATAGTAGTGCGTGTAATGCAATGTGTAATGTTTGACGGCCTTGGAAGTGAATCTAGGCTGACATTCGGAATTTTGTGAATGCCTTACATATTGTCGAGATCCTCGGCTACCAAACAACACAATTTTGGACTCATCCGACCACAATAGTTCTCCATTTCTCAAGCGGTCATTTCTTATGTTCTTTAGAAAACCGTTTTCACTTTTGGACAGGTATTTTTTTCGAAAACGGAACTTTTCTCAAGCTTCTTGCTACTAGATTATTTTTCCTCAAACATCTACGAATCATTTCTATAACTTAGTCCATACCTAAGTCCTTTTTTATAGGTATTGCAGGAGCAAACGTGTCGCGCTTCGAATACATCTCAACATTTGTCACTGGTTTTTAGGACATGATTCGAGGTCTTCCACTTTTATCTTTTTTTGGCGAGTACTTTTTGGTGGATCCCATCATGATTGACGAGCCTTCAATCAAATTTTGCACTTCTTTCAAAGTTTTCCCTTAAAAAATCAATATTTTAATAAGAGCACGCTTCTCAGAAGTGTAAGGCTTGCCACGCCCATTTGTTGCAACTCTAAGCAAATAAAATTTTATAAAATGTATTGTAATTTATCAAATTACAATAATAAATACCAAATCATATTCTTTTCTTGCTTAAAATAATTTTTTTTAGTTTTAATTAGTTCACTACTATTATTTTGACCGGATCAAATTAAGGGTTGATCACGAAAAAGCGGAGAATCTTAAAAATGAAAAAAGCTTTTATGTCCTAATGATACTTTTTCATAAAAGCTTATTCAACACTATGATCTGACAATGTCAGAAAACAAAAGTTCGAATGTACCTCCGAATTATCAATGTTTTAAGTTTATTTCTGGTGGCACTACTATTATTTTGACCGCAGCTGTATATATATATATATTTATATATACATATATTTTAATTCTTCAACCAGACTGACAGATTGGCAACTCATTGCCAGAAGCTGGAAACCTAAAATTTGTGGCAATAGATTCCTAATATAAAGTAAGTCGGCACTTTGGAAAAATTTTATAAAAAATATATCGCGATATGGGTGGCGCAGTAGGCTACATTAATATTGACATTGCGGTTATAATTAGTTTGTATTTTTTCCTATTTTATTTTTTTGGAATCGGGAACGGGGAGTTGCAACGCACGCCTGATCTAGTATATACACTAGCTTTACCGGCACGCGTTGCTACGCCTTCAAAAACTAGAAACAAAAAACAAACTAACAGTGTCTTGAACTTACCCGGTCCACAAATAAACATAGATAGTGTCTATTAGATACTGAAATTTATTGAAACCGTAACATAAATAAATTTTTTTTAAACTAACTCTAACACCGGCACACCCGCCAAATTATGTTAATAGAATATTGATTATTGTTATTATGTATTATTAAATAAATAATACATAACCATTTAGGCAATGTATGAGCAATATCGTAAATTCAGTCGAAAATATTTTATGTCTGTCACTCTCTCATGATCTTATTCTCCAGCTGGTGCGCGGAAGTTTTCATAGAATAACCAAATCCATTCATGCATTTTAATTTAAGTCAAATCGCACGAAAAATAAGAATTTTGTTAATACGCAAATTAGGTTGGTTTAATCATGACTTAATCCATACACAAATAATATTCTCATGAACAAATATGTCGTAAGTCGACACTACAGCATGCACACTGATCGATTGCTATTTAACACTCCAACGTCAACAGTGCACTGTAGTGTGAGCTTCACACTGTCAGGCAAGCTCATATGTTAAATAACATCGAAATCGATAAATTTCTTGTTAACCATGCCGCTTCCAGTGAACACTCACAAAGTATCAAATTTTTGAAGAAAATGTGTAAGCAGAACACATTCATATATACCACGATTGAGGGAGACTAGGTTACACCACGCGCACGATCGTTATGCTCCGTTTTATTCGTCGCAAACTCGTGACGTCACATACTCACAAATACGAAAATATGAAAATAGGGATTTTTTTGGTTTATAGGCTGTTGCTGCTGTTTAATGATCTAATTTGAAATTGATTACCCGCATAATACATGTCAAGCACATCCACTGCATATCTTTGACACATTTTTCATAGATTATCTGCAATAGCTTACCAAAGTTCGAAAATGTTGCCAAATTTGTATGAAAATGTATTTCAATTTTTGAAATATGCTTATGAAACTTAGCACAGATGCTGTTTGTATATTAAGATAAAACATTTCCTAAAATGGGTCAGATCGGATAAGTATATCATATAGCCTTCATAGAAAAGATCTGTTCAAAATGTATTTGTTGTAAATATATTAACTAAACTGACCAGATGTAATAGCCGATTTCCACACAAACGCTTCATGTCATCAATAGCAAACAGACGCGATAGGTCTTGAAAGGTGTTTCTACTGCACAGGATGCGTTTGCAATCAGCCGATCATTTGTTTGCAAGGGACAAAACTTCAATAAACAAAGTAATAGATATTCTTTGAATTTAACTAACAAAAGTTTTATGACAAGTGCAATTTCAAATGAGCATATGCACTTAATATGAAATCTCAATGTCGTGCTGTCGAACGAATTACAACCTGTAGAACTTGTTGCAGGTGGGTGCCACCTTGAGCAGCGCCCAAAGACAATATGCAGTTCATACCTTAAACTATAGAAGGGGGTAATCTGTTTTGGTTGACCATCATCACAAATTTAATAATATAATAAAGTAAATTAATTTCTTGACACAGATGTATATAATGTATATAGGGGTCCGCTGCCCTGGGTGCTGCTATGAATCTTGTATATTTTTGAAGAGAGCAAATAAAAGTGTAGCTTATGAGACTCTGCAGTTCTAGGGATTGTTTTTAAGATATTTGTCATTTTAACTTTCACGGCTTGATTTTGAAATTGTGATGGTTGAAAACAGCTGTTTTTCGCAAATTTGAGCTAACAACTTAACAGCAACGTAATCCATGAAATTCGACCAAAACTTATCTGGCATACCCCGCGTCCATTCCAAACTTAACTTTTTCCATACCTAACAACACATGTCTCATATCTAACAACCTATGCAAATTGCATAGGCCTTGAACGTGCGTCAGGCGAATTTCGTTGTTAATGGCAATCGTTTCCGACGCATCCACCAATAGAAACCCACTATAGGTCTCATTATTCCCTACATCAGCTGACAATGCTTGATCAAAATCGGATCACTATATCTCGCAGCCGCCATGGTACCAATAGGCTTAAAATTCTTTTGTACGCAAAAGCGCTATTAAAGTAACCAAAGACAGAATATTTGGCTAATTATAGTTTTATATAGTTTCTTAAGCATAACAGAGGTATTTTAAATACAAATTCAGTAATTGTGTTGTTTCGCATAGTCCCCGCTTAATTTTAATTGGAAGGATCGAATGTTTTCATCATTTTACTAAATATTATCCAGCTGAATTGATACTCAGATTTAAAAAAAACCTTTTCAAAGATTTGACTTTTTTCTACCTTTTTTTTCCACATTTTGTCGTACGATTGTCACGTCACTTTATTGTGGAAACGGCCATATGTACTTTTACATACTTGTACATACATATGTATACATACACTAGTCGGCATAATTATTTTGGCAAAGCATTTACCTTACTTATACTTTATGTATATCCGTTCCTATGCAATGAATCAATTTTAAAAAAATCATAAAATTGGAGTATAATGTTCTTTATTAGAAAAAGAGCAATTCTAAAATTAGCTTTAAATTTATCTGAAGGCTTCATACCTCGTTCTTGTGAAATCAATGGGTTAATTTAGCATTGAAATTCTGACTTTTTGACGGGCCAATTCATAGTTTTAGACCTAATCTTGGTGGAATACGTTTTGATCATTCTGGAGAGCTATCCTGTTTGAGTATAAGTACTTGTCTGAACAATCTAACTATCAGAGCTCAACGAAAAATGTATATTTTAACCTTTTATTGATAAAAAAAACATGGGTATTGGGTTCTGGAACTGACAATGGCGGCTAAGACACCCACTTTATTATATAAATCAGAATCCAAGAGTAAAACACTTTCGCCTACAAGGCTTTTTCGCAAATCACTAAACTTTTTTTGGGATATTTTTATTTAATCCCACAAATACTTTATTAGAGATAAGTAGTACTCGATATTACATTCCGTTAGAGCAATTTAACTTTGAGAAACAGTTATCAAAAAATTTGTGCGTGTTTCGTTTACTGATGAGACCAAATCTTAAGCCTAGCACTACCCAACTGGGCACGACTATCTAACGGTTACCTCAACCATTAACCCAAAAGAGAAAACCAAAATGAAAAAAAAAAAATTTAAATGCAGCAGAAGCAAAATAAGTAAGTCCCTCATCCAAACATGAGCTATAATTGAGTTAATTATTATTAGCTGTTGTTTTCTATACGTTTGACGAAGTGGCGTTCTCGATATTACGCATTTTCGCTATCGGGCTCTAAGGCCCCTATACTAACCTCGATACCAGTTTCAGTCAAAATGGCAACAATCGTTGCAGAGATAAACAAAGAAAGGGAAAGAGATAGATAAACAATACAAGACTGAAAGAGAGGGAGAGAGAGAGAGAGAGAAATAAAAAGAGAAAGAGATAGAAAGAGAGAAAGAGAGACAAAAGTAAAACGTAAAAGCGAACAGTATTTTGCGATTGGAGAGAAGAAGTCTAAACCGACCCTGCGGATGCAGACAAACTATGGACAACGCCTTCTTCAATGTGACTGATTGCCACTTGGCACGCAAGCAAGTAAGCAAGTAAAGTTGATGACGGTGTCGAGTCGCTTGGTGATTTGGCAAACTCAAGTTGCAAGTTGTAGAGTCGTTGCCATTGCGCAGTCGCCGTCGACGTCGAAGCCAGCGCAATGGCCGCCAAAGCTGTCGCGTGGTTTGTTGTTGTTTACTGCTTTACCATTTTGTGCGTGTATTTGCCTTTTATTTGCTGTTGGCATGCAAGCTAAAACCGGACACTCCCTGATGTAGGAATCTCCTACCAGCTTCTGCCTGCCAGTGCCTGTTTAGCCGACCCAGTGTTTATTTGAAACCACAAACTGGTTGTGATTGCTAGTATCTGTAAGATTCGGTTTGCAACGACTTCTGTACACAGAAAGAAATACGAATTTTTTTTTGTACCTTATTTAGTTTGAGGAATTTACCATTCAGCTGTTTTATCTATTTAGTATAAATGTGGTTTATAAATTTATTATTAGCTAGTTAAATTGGTTGGCTTTTTAAGGATTGTTAGAGATCATTTTTATACCCTTCCAAAAGGATATTACACGTTTGTCACAAATTGTAACTAATAAAATATATGCATATATTCTTGATCAGGCAGAAAAGCTGAGTCAATATAGCCATGCCAGTCTGCCTGTATGTTTTTTTCTATGCAAACTAGTCTCTCTAGACTTTTAAGCTATCTTGATCAAATTTAGCACAGTTTCTTCTATTTCTTGCAGGCTGTACTCACGAGTATTTTAGCTTCGGATCAATCATAAAGCACTTATAAGAACGATCGATCGAAAAAATTATTCATTCTATTTCATATATACACTGCGCGCCATCAGGATAGCACACCCCAAATTTGAATTTATTCAGCTGTTGTTTGATGCTGTTACATTTTTTGTTTAAATCATCTTCATGGCCACTCTCTCTGATCGAAAAATTATGTTCCTGAGAAGTCCCGTATATGGTTGTATTTTGCCTTTTATTATCGAAGAAAAAGAGAACATTGATTTTTCGGTATCAGGATACCTAAATGAAAAAAGTTTTCTTCTATATGTGGACACCTACGGTAACGATTTTTTTTGTTTTTTTTAACCTTAGCTGGCTTATTCTGAATTTTAAAAAATTTAAATAAGTTAATAAAAGTTATTTTATACAAAGAAAAAATTTATAATTGAAGCGCTCAAGGAATTTGATTTATTTATCTGCCAATTTTGTAAATAATCTGTAAGCCCATAAGGATTGTGTCCCTTATTCATTGTAATTAGTTGGAATATGGGAAAAATAACCACTTTTGCATAGGTTGATTTGAAGTGTTAAAAAAGGAGATTTTCCAAAACATATTACCAACATTTTAAGACTTCGCGGGCAGATTCAGATCAATGGACGATAATACAACGATCATATCCATCGTGCAATAACACTAGGTAAGAAAAATTTAACTTTTATTTTTGTATAAGTTACCATATACCTGATATATATGGTGCCCCAGATGACAAAAAATCACTTTTTATTATTTTTTATAATTTTATTATGGTGAGACTTTATTTTAAAAAAATTTTGAAATTATTTTATTATTATTTTTAAGCTTTTTTTCAGTGGCGAACGTGCAGATTTTAACATTACTCGATAATCTTACAGCCGAGTAAGTCAAAAAATCGAAAAGAATACCGCACAAAATATCATCATTTTCCTAATTCAAAATTAAATAGTTGCAAAACTAGCTTTCATTAGCTTTCAGAAAACGTAAAGAATTTGAAAATCGCCTGTAAAATTCTCGAGTAATGCTAAAATCTGCAGGCTCGCTTCGGAAAAAAGCTAAGAAATAAATACCAGATTTCAAAAATTTTTTTTAAAAAAAGTCTTACCATAGAAAAATTTTTAAAGTGGTTTTTCGTCATCTGGGGCACCATACGTATCAGAAAAGTAGGTTTGGTAAAATATACAATTTGTGTGCTATCTAGTGTAATTGATAAACAAAGCTTAAAATTAAAGGAAAATAATATTTTAAAAGAAAATGCTCTCTTACCGACTCTGGAATAGTTATCTGACTTAGTTTCGGTCGCACTCATACGACATGGGGTACCATCTACGTTCTGTTCTGGTTTGGGATAAAAATAATCCAAGTAGTGAGGCCTAGATGATTAAAAATATTACTTCCATAAATTATGGAGGCAAGAATTTCTTTAACAAAAATGTAATTTATAGCTGGGGAGCCGGCATGATGGTGAGGGGACCAGCATATATTAGGGGATATTTGAGATGCAATTTTTACCCTGAAAACTGGGTTATAACTTGAAACTACGGCCTTGAAATTGCATTTTGCAACTGAGAAACTTTGATTAGAGATTTCTGTTATACTTACAGCACAAAAGTCAAAAGGCTTACACTGGTTGGGTGTTAAGATCATGAACTAAGCGTTTAAAAGTAAATATTTAAGAAGGCTTACATACTTTATCAATCTTAAAATAACCCAATATTTAAAAATGATGGCTAAAAGGTATTTTTTTTTATAAGGGTAGCAAACAGAATTCTAAGAAAAACTCATTTTGCCGAAAATTTCTCTATATTGTAAATCAAATCTTTATTAAATATATCAAATAATAGTGAAATTTAAGAATAATTAAAGTTATAATATAGTTTATTGCTATAAATAGCTAAAAAGACATAAGAAGGTAGGGAGTGCTAACCTGATGACTAACTTTATGTTAAGTTTATTTTGTACATTTTGGAATTAAACAACTGTTACACACATCATACTTATTATATCTTGTTCAGAATTGAATAAACAATCAATGGAAAAAATTTCGGATTTTTAACTCTAGTATTTTGGCTAATTTCCAGCCAACAACAATGCCAATGGAGGGTGTGTTATCCTGATGACGCGCAGTGTAGCCATCAGGATAACACACCCAGTGTATAGAAATGATCGATCGATCGAACATTAAATTTATTAAAAATACCATGTCCAATCAATTTTGTAAACAACACCAACCCATACAGAAAAAAATTGTTTCATGACCAAATAAACACACATTCTAAATTAAATTAAAATATATAAATTTTTGAATTAGCTTTAGAATTAGCACCTAGCGACGCTATTGGTACTTCCAAATACTATAGACCGCCACTTGAAATTAATCAAATATCGATAATTATTATTATGTATAATCCTTACTGCTTAATAAACTTAAAAAATCAAAATGAACTAAATCAGGGTTTCACATAAACGTTTATTGATCGACCTCGAAATGCATGAAACCACAGTAGACGACAATGCATCAGCATATCATCTATTTCAGTAGCACTCAGCAATGTTAAAGCCGAGAGGGCGATTCAAGAGACAGATAACTTATTTCTTGTGCACTATCACATTCTAATGCATTAGCTGGCACATACAGATGTCAAATGCATTTTTCAATTTCATTTTTCTTCTTCACGACATATTTTTAACAAAATTTTTTCTGAGTAATCACCTACGATATAATAGGAAGCTATTGTGAAAATGTGGGTTTCTAACTTCTACGGTTTGGTTTGCCTGTGAGTCGCCAATTAGTTAGTCTGGTTAAAGAGTTTTATATTGTATTTATATACATGTATGTATTGCACTTAAACTTGCATTCGCTCCTTTTGTCTGGGGTTAAGGAAACGTAGTTTTTGTCATTCAGCTTGCATTTGCATATCAAATTGACAAATACTTCCAATAAGCAAAATCTAAATAGGTCAGATATCTATTCTAAAGGTATAAGCCATCTTTTAGATCGATTGGTTATGCAAAAAGTAAAACGTGTTTTTAAGAATTTCAAAAATTTAAAACAGATAAAGTTCTATTATTTACACACCTGAAAGTGTGTATATTTTTATAAGATTCTTTAGCGGACTAAAAAAGCTAAAAGGCTTTGAATTAATTCATAGAATGGGCATAAATATAATACATATAACTTGCTTTATTCGATAATTTTGATAAGATAGATAGCAAACAAACATTGAATGTAGCTAACATAAATAAATCGATTATTCTTTAGCTGTAGCAACTATGTACGTCAATGGTATTAAGTAAGCCAATATAACATAATTGTTGTACAGAATATATTATTTGTTTTTTTTCTTTAATGAACGAATTATAGTATCGATTATAAGATCGACTTGGCTATTAATTCTGATTAAGAATATATACTTTGTGTGTTCAAAGATGCTTCTTTATGCATATTTGCACAATTTTATAACCCTCTTTTAACAAATTTTAATGTGTACAGGATGAAAAGCTTGTGAAGCCCAATAAATATCTCAGATCCATATAATATTTACTTACTTTCAAAATCTTTATAGTTTCAGAAACGTATCTGTTCTTCGTTGTGTGATTTTCTTGTTGCTTTTTGCTATTCAAATTTTATGATAATTTGCGGAATTGTTGCTGCCGTTGGTCGTGATTATAAGCTGCAGGCTATGGGTATTCATCCAAAGGCAACAGGCACTGGCTCTGGCAATGCAGGCTGGCGAAAATTGTTATTAAGTGCATCTTATCGACAGGAAGCGATCATCGCACATTCGCATTGGCCGGCCACGGCTGCCAAGTTCAGTTCCCTCCGCTTAACAGTCTCCATTCAATCAATTTCCCAACCGTTCCCTATTGCTGCTGCACTTGCTCTGCCAGTTCGACAGTTCAGTTCGAGTTTGCCAGTTTGCCATTTGCCATTTGCAGTTGCTTATTAAATTCATTTTGTTGTGTTATTAAAGTCCGGCATTCCAGGAAATTATTACCTACCTGCCACTAGTTGTTGTTACTGCTGCTGCTGCTACTGCAATGCATTGTTTCGTGCTGCACACAGATACGACTTTTTGTATGCTTGGATAAGGATATTCGTATTTATTAGAATAATTGTGGATATACAATACGTGGTACCTCCACGGACCACGTCTGTCTAAAAAGTGTGAATAAATGCATAATAATTCAGTGCTTTCAGAATATCTGTATGTAGGGGGTTGTGTGATGATGGTGACTATGAATGTGGGAGGGGTGCGTGTGTGTTTTTCTTTTTTTCTGTTTTTTTCTATAGGGGGTAGTATAAATAGCCGAAAAGTCTGGGACCCAGTAAACCTACCCATTACTCTCCGTTTCCCTCTAGAGGGACATACCCGTTGAGTATTACTTCACAAAGGGAAGATGGCATGAAAATTACATCTACAGTCTTATCAAGAGTTCGAATTCGATTTATGCTCACTCTCAGCACGATGCAAGGATTTGATGATTTATTCATGTAGCTTATCCATCAAGTTAATGACTGTAAATGACATAAAATCGACGACAAACAAAAAATACATATTTGCTTCTTGTACAATACGGATTCGACTCGTGTTTAACACTATATAGATAGGATTGAAAGCACCCATGCACAGTGGTCGAAACAACCGATTTAGCTGCATTTAATTCAAATTTCAAATTGGAGATTACCGGCAAAATTTATTTTTTTTTCATAACTGATATCCCATTGATGGTATAAACAATCATCATTTGGGATTTCTAATTAATCATATGACATATGTTTATGCACTTGTTTCCCGCTTTTTTGCACGCCAGTGGGTTTTTCGTCAGAAAATATGTGAGAATAAATTGTAAAACAAGTTAATTGATTTTAATTGAAGACAAAGGTATGTTTTTTTTATTAATAATACTTGCTGTGATCTGTGCTTATCTCTGATAGTTAGTGGAGAGCCACTTTGCAAATTCACTTTGCAACTTTTTTCAATTTTTCTACAAAATCAACGGTAAAGCGAGCATTATTTAATGCCAATTTTTGAGAATGCAGCGAATACAATTATATAGGCAAATAAAAAAATTTAAAATTTAAAATAAAAGCCGATCTTTTTGTTAAAATTTTCTTTTTTAATTTTAAATATTTATATTTCTTTGGAAAAAATATTTAAAAAACAAAAGTCGCGACGACGCATCGTCTTGTTTACCTTTCGTTGTGGGTGTGCCGCCATCTCTTCTGCCATCCCGCTATGGTAGTCTCCCTTGTATAAAAAAAAAGGCTCATTGCTTGGAGATCGAGTGGGATCACTCCAGCTTATACAAGCGCGGCGTCATCTGAGACCGTTATGAATGCCAGGTCTTCATTGCCATTGCGTATGCCCAAACTTGAGCTGCATACAGAATTTTGTACCTATTGACGATGTTAGCTTACCTGATTTTTTTTTTTCAGATTTTTCGGCTGTGACTCCAAGTATGCTATGATCTTATTTCACTACAAGTTATATTAGGGCAGGGCTACTAGCGATTGCGCACCCAGCCACTGGTATGGTGGATGATTTTCTTGCAGGTGATGGGTAGAGAGAGACTTGTGACGTTCCGATCATAAACTTGTGAGTTTGGTTTCGATATCTTGGAAAACAAAATGTTTTTCATACAAGCACACAGATCTAACTGATGCTAACGTTTTTACTGCAGTCAACAAAAATTATCATCTGCAAAAAATTTTATCAAGATAAATCAAAACTGAGAAAAACAGTCAGACAGACGGACATGGCTATATCGACACATTTCACTCTTTAATTTAGACACACTATTATACCCTTGCAAATGGGTATTATAATTTTGTCTCGAAATGTGTAATGCATAGAAGGAAGCGTCTCCGACCCCCATAAAGTATATATAGTCTTGGTCAGGACGACAAGCTGAGTCGATATAGCCATGTCCGTCTGTCTGTCTGTCCATCTGTCCGTCTTTTTTGGCTTTATCTGTGAGCTATCTTAAAAAACTCGGCACAGATGAATCAGCCACTATACACTATATATATGAACACTATATCACATAGCAATGGAGAAACAATCGAAGACACTTCATTTTCATGAAAAGTGTTTGTAAGAAAATTTTTTTTGTTTTTCAAGATATCAATCTGACCAGGTTTGAACAAAATCGAACCACTATATCTTATTTTATCTTATCTTATCCCATAGAAACAATTATGTCGAAAAGTTCTCGTATGAAAAACTTCTTTTTTTTTATGCATATTTACGATTTGTATAAACTGCCTTTGACATATCATAGTTTTGAAAAAGCATTTATGAATAAGTATCGTTAGGAGTTAAAAGCTTCTTTCATTTTTGAGTTTCTCGGCCATTTCGTTATCCACCCTAAACTTGATCTGGTCAAAATAATAGTAGTGAGCTCATCAAAATGAAAAAAAAAAGAAAAAACGGCTATCTTCAGCACGCCAAAGCTATATACCCTTGCAATTGTCTTCTAAGAAAATTTTGAAGGCCAACTTTGTTTTTGATATCTTAAAAACAAAGTTTTTCAAACGAGAACTTTTCGACCGATTGTCTCATGGAAGCTATATGATATAGTGGTTCGATCAAGCTGATTTTGACATACAAACTACATATAATATCTAACTTCATCTGTGCCAATTTTCATCAAGATATCTTAACGATAAAGCCAAAAAGCAAGCATAGAATCAGACGAACAGACAGACAGAGGGCCATGGCTAACAGACAGACAGAGGGCCGATGCAGCTCGTCGTCCTGACCAAGAATATATATACTTTGTGGTGTCGGAGACGTCTCCTTCTATGCGTTACACATTTCGAGACAAAATTATAATACCCTTTTGCAAGGGTATAATAATGATTTTTACCAAGAAAGACATATGATTTGGTATTAATTATTTTAATTTAATAATTTCAATATATTTTATTAAACTATATTTGTTTAGAGTTGCTGCAAAGGATGCTAAATGATGAAGCCTGAGAAAGGTTTCGTTATTAAAAAAAATACATACCCAAAATAACGGGTTTCTATGGAACATCTGGAATGACCCCTTGAGAAATAGAGGAATCCTGTGGTCGGATGAGTGAGATTGTGTTGATTGGTAGTGGAGTATCTCGACAATTTGTAAAGCATCCCCAAAATTCCGAATATTAGCCCAGATTCACCTCCAAGGCCGTCAAATATAATAATTGAAACATAATGATCTGGGCATGTTTTTCATATTTCGGTGTTGTACCCATATATTGGCTCACAACTATAATAGATAGACACAAATATGTAAAAATTCTGCAGAACATTATGCTTCCCTATATGTCGTTAATTTTGAAGTTTCAAGAGGACAACGGCCCAAAGCATAATAGCAAAACTGCTAAAGCATGGGTAACATCGAATAAAGGATTTGTTATGAAGTGGCCTCTGTAGTCCCCCGATCTGAACAACATTGAAAATTTGTGGTCCGATATCAACAAAGATACTACCAAGCATCAATCAACAAATAATAATCTTTTTTTGGAGATCGTTAAGAACACCTGCAACTCAATACCTCCAGAACGATACTAAAGCCTTGTGGACTTTAGGTTCCGTCATTGTATAATTAAGGCTTAATTATTAAGTATGTTAATAATTGAGTAACTTTCACATATCTAAACTTGTAAATAAAAAAAATAAATTTAAGATCGTGTTTATCTTCAAAATTTTTAAATATGTTCATCAGTACTATTATTTTGACCGGCCATTTTTCAGGAAAAAAATTGCTTAATCTAAAAATAATAACTGTTAACTAATTTTGGTATCTCAGATAGATTAACAATATATTTTCGTTCCATTAAAAAAATATATTTCGAATTTAGATAAATTTAAGATCCTTTAATTTTGAGTTTTTTGAATTAAATTACTAGCGCCACTTATATAAGCTATATGATATAGCAATCCGATTTTGTTCAAACTTGATCAGATTGTACAAATCGTAAATATACATCGATATGCCGAGTAAGGTTTTGATATCTTAAAAACAGAGAAGTTTTTCATACGAGCACTTTTCGACCGATTGTTCCTATGGAAGTTATAAGATATAGTGGTCCGATTTTGTTCAAACTTGGTCAAATAGTTTAGTTTAGTTTTGATATTTTAAAAAACAAAAAAAGTTTTTCATAAAAAGCACTATTCATGAAAATGAAATGTCTGCTATGCCAGCTAGTGGTCCGATCGGGCTGATTTTAAAATACAAACTACGTACAATAACAAACTTCATCTGTGCCAAATTTTATCAAGATAGCTCAAAGATAAAGCCAAAAACTTTGCATAGAAACAGATGGACAGACGAACAGACGGACATGGCTATATCGACTCAGCTAGTCGTCCTGATTAAGAATACGAGTATATATACTTTATGGGGTCGGAGCCATTTCCTTCAGTGCATTACACATTTCGAGACAAAATTATAATACCGTTTTGCAATGGTATAAAAATATTCAATCTAAAGACGAGCAATGGCAATTTTCTTTGTTGTTGGCATCAACAAACACAAATCCTTTCATAAGTATACATACAATCTCAGTTATTATCATCTTGTTATGAAATTTGGACAACTAATAACAAATTATATATACATATCTAAGAAGATCTATTGTTATAAAACAAGACCAACAAGTGTACTATTTACTATACCCTTGCACAAGGGAATTATAATTTTGTTACGAAATGTGAATCGCACCGCAATATCATATACGTATATAAGCTCGCATAGGAACAATCGTTGGAAAAGTGATTGTATGGAGAAAGTTTCTGTTGTTCAAGATATCCAAATAAAATGATTTGTACAATCTTACCAAGTTTCAGCAAAATCGGTGCCAGAGGAAAGTATTTGTTTGTATTTGTTATTCAAGGCATCGCAATCAAATTCAATAGCAACAGGCAGACAGGAATTTAAGAATTTTATGTTATATTGGAATGTAATTTTGGAATTTGAAAAAATGAAAAATTAAATTTGTTGGCTGGTTAGATAGTACTATTTCGACTGCTGCCAAGCAAGTCTCTTCAGTAACCTTTGTATTAGAATTTATATTTTATTCTATTAAATAGTACTATCTAACCAGCCAACAATTTTAACTTTTATTTTTTTTAAATTCCAAAAAATGACGTCGAGCCAGTTAGATTTTCAATATAACAATCCAACGTCACTAAAACCTTGCCTTTAATTTTATGTTATTTAAAAGTCAGAATGCCTGTTTAGTGGCTGTACTTGGTCTTATTTGCCATTGTTAATTTAGATATCACCTAATAGAGTCGCAATAATATCATTTAATTTTTATCTATCTATTCAACAAAGTATATGTTAACTGGATAACGTATTTATTTGTTATTTGTCTAATTGTAAGAGGACGCGCCAGCCAATAACAAAATTGTTTGAGCCTATGCAGCTGCAGCGAAAACTGCGACCAGTCTCGACAGGATGCTTGAAAGCCGATACTTGCACATTGTTTTGATAATTATACGTTTCAGAGAAATACGTTGAGATTGTTGTGTACGGCAGATTCAGAGTAGTAGATGGTTATTTTCGGCATGTGCCATGGTAATTCAGCCGGCTATCCGTAAATGACTAGATTTAACTTCCGCTCTCCAGGAGCGCAGGCGCACAAAGCTCTCGAACACTACCCATGATGCTTGGGTGCTGATGAAAGCGCTTCCGGCGCTGGGCCTATAATTATATTAGTGCGTTGTCGTTGCAGGCGTTAAAAGGGTGCGTTATGCAAGATCCCTAAGCCATATGCGCACAGAAAGTGAAAGAGAAAGGTACAGAAAGCGAGAGAGGGAGAAGGAAAACCCGTATAAGAGTGAAAAGGGAGCAAACAATTTTTATTTACTTGCTTGCTTATTTTGGGTTAGTTTTTGCACACATCCGGTTTGACATGTGACAGGCACAGCGCTCGTCCGGTATTCACCAGAACTTCGTACACACTCATGCACACACGGGGGCGTAACACGCCCGCCCGCCCCTCAAATGAATTTGCTGCATAAATGCAAAGCGCGCGCTAGAAATAGGCCGGCTGCCACTGGGCGTTCACCAGCCGGACCAGGATTTTTCACCTCGGCATCGGCATCGTCATCGGCTTGTACCAGGAGATGTTTGCACTCACACTCGTGCTCGCTGCCACGCCTATCCAGCCTCCGCAGCCGCCTTCACTAAATTCCCTTTGTTCAAGCGGGATGCCTATGTATAGATGTGAGTGCACATTCAGACTTATCCTGACTGCACTGATCCACGCACTGTAAATTGAATTCACAATTATGAGGCAGGCTGAGCATTTTAGTGTTAAACTCGTTCACAAGAACGTGTCAACGTCGAACAATTAAACTCTAAATCAAGCATTTACTCTTCTTATACCCTTGCGGACGGTATTATGACTTTGTCTCACAATGTGTAACGCATTAACAGAGGTGGGTTCTATCCCATAAAATATAAGTATTTTAATGTTTGATCACCACTAACAACCGAGTGGATCAAAACATGTCCCTATGTCCGTCTATCTCTCCGACTATTCACTTTTATGCAACAAGGCTCTCATTTTTACACCGTGCACGCATTAAAACAGTGAAAATATAGGTATAGGTATATGACAATCATAAGAAGGCATTTGCGACCAAATAAGATATGTATATATTCTTAATCAGTATAACACGATAAAAATTATATGCATTTTAGAAAAATGATTTTTTTAATTAAACAAATGTAATTTTCATGGTCATCTTAATATGCTGTATAAATTATATTAAGGGTAATAAACACCGAAGTTATTTAGTGTTTTGATGGCTTGTATTAAACTTAAATGCGTATTTATATGTAAATACATATTTATGTATGGGTTTGCGTATTTTAACTGCGTACAGGGTGTACCGTAGTTGGGTTCACTCGTATAAAGCACTCTTACTTGTAAGAGATACTTGATGAAACTTGGCACAGTTTCAATTGTAAGGGTAAGTACTTATATATGACAAGACCATTAGGATCTAAATATAAAGTTGTGCAAAAATTATTTTTAACTTAAGAAAATTTAACAATAACACTATGCAACAGCCTTTTGTATCCTGGCCTTTTTAGAGCCGATTTATATGTAAAATGAGTTACTGATTCCAAAAAATAATTTAAAAAAATTGGTTTTCAGAACCGTTTACGCGATAATCGAAAAAAGCTAGATAATCGACTTTTCAAAAAGGTAGCTTTGGTTAAGTGACAAAAACTCCGAACATAATTTATTGATAATAAAGGTGTTTATATTAAAAGGTAATAAAATGGTCTATCAACCTGACATACAACAGTTTTTAATTAGATTATTTGTTTAGAAGTAATTTAGGATTGAAATAAAAATTTTGCCAAAAAATATGCCCATTTTAAAAGTAGCTATTTTTTCTGCAGTTTTTTTCCAAAAACTAGAACTTTGGTTTTTTGTATCACTCTTTGGATCTGTAGGCTTACTAATTCTTCTTTAGCTTAGGAGTGGAAAATTTAAATTCTTAATGTTTGTGTAAAAATTTCCCATGTGGAGAGATTATGATACTTTTAAGAACTCTGAAAAATTAAAAAAAATAATTTAAATTAAACCGTCAGCCGATCCCTTGGTACCAAACGTGTCAGACAAGGTATCGTTTGTAAAAATCTATAAATAAATGGCCAAGTTATGACCCTTGAGCCAAAATTATTCCAACACAAAATGTATGCATTGACTTGCGTGTCATTATACGGGCAAATCTGATGGGTATGTCGGCTATAAATGGCTATAACTTTGTCATTTATTCATTGATTTTAATGAACGTTTGTTTGACGCCATATTAATGTATCTTTATGAAATAATGCTAAATTTTCCTGTTGCAACCTTATATCAAAAAATTGTTTACTTAAACTCAGAGTGTCATTTTGCAAGCCGTTTAATAGTTTTGTTTTTTAACTTAACTTTCGGATTTAATCAGAATTTTTTTTATTAAGAAATGGTTGCAAAATGTTGATAATTCAATAATTTTTAAATGTTGGTCGTTGCTTTATATCAATGAACCCGTAAAAAGCGATTTTTACACAACACTACGTAAGACTTTTGGGCTAATAACACTAGGTAACACACAAATTGTATATTTGACCAAACCTACTTTTTCTGATACATATGGGACCCCAGATGACGAAAACCACTTTAAAAATTTTTCTATGGTAAGACTTTTTTTTAAAAATTTTTTGAAATCTGGTATTTATTTTTTAGCGTTTTTTCCAAAGCGATCCTGCAGATTTTAGCATTACTCGAGAGTCTTACAGCCGATTTTCAAATGCTTTACGTCTTCTGAAAGCTAATAAAAGGGTTTATTAATCATACCTATGCATTATTAAGTTTAAATTACTATTATTGCAACTATTTCATTTTGAATTTAGAAAATGATGATCGAGGAAAAGTCAAAAATTTTTTTTTTTCTTTTTCTCTCCCTTGCTTTTAAATATGATGTCTGGCCCCCCATCTATAGATGAAACAATCAGAAATTAATTATATATGTATATTTATAAATGTTTATTAAAAATAAAATTTACTATTTGTTTTTTAAGGTATAACATTTTATTTAAGTTTTAAATTTGCGTTTGCTAACATCGACGATATTTTAAAAATGAAAACGCCAGATGTCGACTTCGGTAAAAAGTTCCATTAACGTCTTCCTTCACAAGACTTCGCTCCTTTAACCGCGATGCTAACAACTCAGCATTTTCCTTAGTAAATTCATGTCCCTTACCACATAATTCAATTCTTTCTGAGAATACAGCATGGGACATTTATCTATTTCTGAAAAGTCAGAACCTGTAGTCGTAGTTTCGTGTGATGTTGACGGTTTTTCTTGTGTTTGTAGTTTTGACAGCAATTTTACAGGAAGCTGATGAATTGCGGATACATTTCATATTTTTCTAATACCAATTTTTTGAAATGCGCAAAAGAAACAATCGGATCCATGAGTATCGGTATTTTTCCAAATCATGGGTTCAAAAATTGAAAAGTATACCTAAAAAAAAACGAAAATGCAAGAATACTACCATCTCCTCCACTAACGTCGAAGAATTCGCCGAACCGAGCCAAGTTGGCGCACATGATCGCCTGTGGACAGCCTGTTAAACCGATGAATTTTATGAGCACATTTAAAAATGCCACATCGGGCGTGTTTGTTAAAATGCTTAAATGTCCGCCGTCTCTTTATCGATTTCTATGATTAGTATCTTAAAAGACGCCCAAGTAATGCAACTATGTAAAAACAAAGAAGAAGAAAACGAAAAAATTTTTTTTCGGTTTTTCCTCGAATTTTAAAGTCAAAAAATCGTAAAAAATACCGTACAAAATATCAGCATCTGGGGCAACATATGTATCAGAAAAAGTAGGTTTGGTAACTTTTACAAAGAAAAAGCTACATTTTGTTACCTAGTGTAACTTTTACATTTGTCGACCCATACTTACAAAATTTTTTCATTTGTTTGAAAATTTGTGAACTTACAAATCCAAAGATTGTAACAAAAAACCAAAACTCAAGTTTTCGAAAAAAAATTGCACAAAAAATAGCTTTTTTTAATATGGGCATATTTTTAGGTAAAATTTTCGTTTCAATCCCTAAGAACTTTTAAACAAATAATTATTATTATTATAATCTAATAAAAAATGTGGCAGGCTGATATATAGGTTTTATTATCTTTCAAAAAATATAAGTAACTTTAATATCAATATACAGTTTTCGGATTTATTGGCACTTTACGAAATCTACCTTTTTGAAAAATCGAATATCTAGCTTTTTTCGATTATCTCGAAAACGGCCCATGCATATTTTTTTTGTGAAATTTATTTTTGGAATCTGCGACCCATTTTACATATAATTAGACTCTAAAAAGTTCGGGATACAGGAATTTTTTTCAAAATTGTTGCATAGTGTAATTGCAGTACTATTAACACTATGCAACAGCATTTTTTATCCCGTTCTTTTGAGAGTACATTGATGTGTAAAATGGGACAATGATTTCGAAAAAATATTTTAAAAAAATAGGTTGCCATGACCGTTTTCGAAATAATCAGAAAACGTCTAAATTTATGACTTTTCAAAAACGTAGATAATTATCTATTATAATAATACCACTAATTTACAGCAAAAAATGAGCTTGACTCTCATATATATTTTACTTAATGTATTTTGGGGCGCTGATTTCAAAAATGCACACCATTTTTCTGTCAAGAAATTGTTTCCATGGAAACCGCAAGCTAGTTTTTTGGCAGTCTTTCGATTAATTTGTTCATATCTACAGCAGATCTTATTTGATGTTGAAAAATGTTACACAATCCAATAGATAATTCTATCTCATTTCTAACGGTGTGTTCATGCGGATCGAATTCATAGAATTTGAGGTAAGAATATAAAAAAAATGCTGTTGGCAACGTGAATCATATTGCAAATAGTACAGTTACTTATTCCATGGCAATGATGATTTTATTTTCTTATGTTTGGCCCATACACTCGACCACTATGCCATGGTCAGCTACACAAGGAAGTTTTAAATAAATTTGATCTGCTTATGGAATACAGAAACCTATATACCAAATTTTGGGTCTCTAGCACTTGTAGTCTCCGAGATTTGTGCAGGTTGATAGAGACAGACAGGTCACTAGCAATCCGATGGACAGACACATAAACATGACTGAATCAACTCGGCTATTGATTAGCTTTTAAATTTTGGTTGTAAATCGATTTTAATCATTATTTCAGCCAAGCTAAATAAATCAAATATTTCTTCAAAAGTCGCAAAAATTCGATGAACTCTTAGTGCCAGCATAAAAAGAACACTTTCACAAACAATTTTGCGAATCAACCTTCCGCCAACTCACCTCAACTGAAAAGTTCTATTCCACTAACACATATAAAAATTATTAGATTTTTTCTTTATTTACACAATGTAATACACACAATAATAACAGGGAATAACAATTACAATGCACGTAGGAGTAGTGAATCAATTGCAAAAAGGTAATAAATTTTGTCATGAAATGTGTAACGCATAGGATGAGGACAATGAGCTGAGTCGATATAACCATTTCCGTATGTCTGTCTGTCTGTCTGTCTGTCTGTCTGTTTCTATGTTTACTTTTTGGCTTTATCTTTGAGTTATCTTGACTAAACTTGACACGCATGTATGTTGTTGCAGCAGGTAATTTGTATATAAAAATCAGACTGATCATGCAGCTGCCAAAGGAACGATCTGTCAAAAAATTGTTTTTCGGTCGAAAGTGCTTTTTATTCTTCAGAAAAAGTGTGAAAATTTATTGTGAAACAAGTTGGTTGATTTTAATTGAAGATAAAGGAATGTATTATATAAATGTTATTTGCTTATGAACTGTGCTAATCTCTTATAGTCCTACTTAAATGGAGAATTTAGCATTACTAATACTTTTTACAAAATCAAACACCAGACTTCAGTGGAGTGCCAGTTTGAATTCAAAAGGATTCAAGCTAATTCCAATTTTATAAATTAATATGCGCCCTTGAGATCTTAAAATGAACAAACATTAATGCAACTTTAATAAAAATTACCGTATTTGGCCAATGGCAATGTCGGTGGTAAAGCGAGAACTATTTTTGTCATGGCACGATGAACTAGTATATACCTCAAAATAAATTTTCAGCAGTGAAAACAACTCAATTGCGAATATACAGCTGCGGTCAAAATAATAGTAGTGCCACCAGACATAAACTTAAAACATTGATATTTCGTAGGTACATTCGAACTTTTGTTTTCTGACATTGCACATTGGGTGGAAACGGCTTTTTTTTTGGCAAAAACCATAAAAAAAATGTTCATATTTTTATGGTTATAATATTTTTTCCAGTGAATAATTGTCCCTCCTCATCGAAAATATTTAATTTATATTTTAATATACAACCCTCGTCTTACGCCAGCCCTCCAAAGTTAGCTTTTTGTGCCACGTGGTTTCTGTACGCAGTCTAATTGAAAAATTTGTAAATGTTTGACAATCTCGCATTTTTAAACGGTTTGACTAATTGCAATATCTCAAAAAGGAAAATATACATCTAGGTATGTAGAAAAGTATTATATATGTGTTTAATTGTAAGTGCTTTTGTTTCGTTATGTTTTCAATGTTATTAATAAACCATATTTTTGTAGAATCTAACTTCAATATAGTTGTGTTTCCTGGAGTATATCTAGTAAGATACAGTAGGATTCAAAAAAGTGAATTTGTGGTAGTATGTGTTATTATATATATATTTATATAGATTTTAAAACATATGCGGATTTTTGCGGTTTTTCGAAATATTTTAATAAATGTGGTAATAGTAATATCATGCGAATATGAAATTTGTTCGATTGAATTCCAAAAATTTTGTGAAGAGACGCTTCGTTTGCATTTGACGAAATACCCATGGTACCCAATGACCGCTACGGTCCACAAAATTTTAATTCACGGTGCACAGATAATTGAGTCATCTGTACTTCCTCTCGGTTGCTTAGGCGAAAATGCATCTGAGGCTCGCAACAAGTACTATAAGCGTGATAGGATATTACATGCCAGGAAAAATAGCCAACTCAACAATTTAACAGACGTATTTCACCGTGCTTTGGATTCTTCTGATCCTTATTTATCAAGCATCACTTGAAGAAAGCCTTCAAAATCACAAAAACTGCCAAAAGAGGTTATTGCACTTTTAAAGTTGCCAACATTTGAAGTTGCAGACCAGTCATATGGAGATGAGGACGAGTTTAAAAGTAAAGAACATTTTGATTTTGATTTAGAAGTTGAAAATATATTTTAATAAAATTTACATGCATTTTTATATTTAATGGGGTTCTTTTATGTGGGCGTGGGCGAAGGCGTGGTTGCAGCGTTAAAAAAATTAATTCAAAATTCACAAATAATATGAGCCGCAAATTCTCCAAGTTTCAAGTTTCTAGCTTAAAAATTACAGTTTTTGCCAAAAAAAAGCCGTTTCCGCCCAATGTGCATTGTCAGATGATAGTGTTGAATAAGCTTATATGAAAAAGTATCATTAGGACATAAAAGCTCTTTTCATTTTTAAGATTCTCCGCTTTTTCGTGATCCACCCTTAATTTGAGCCGGTCAAAATAATAGTAGTGAACTAATTAAAACTAAAAAAAAATTATTTTAAGCAAGAAAAGAATATGATTTGGTATTTATTATTGTAATATCTATATATTTTATAAAATTTTATTTGCTTGGAGTTGCAACAAAGGGGCGTGGCAAGCCTTACACTTCTGAGAAGCGTGCTCTTATTAAAATATTGATTTTTGAAGGGAAAACTTTGAAAGAAGTGCAAAATTTAATTGAAGGCTCGTCAATCATGATGGGATCCACCAAAAAGTACTCGCCAAAAAAAGATAAAAGTGGAAGACCTCGAATCATGTCCTAAAAACTACTGACAAATGTTGAGATGTATTCGAAGCGCGACACGTTTGCTTCTGCAATACCTATAAAAAAGGACTTAGGTATGGACTAAGTTATAGAAATGATTCGTAGATGTTTGAGGAAAAATAATCTAGTAGCAAGAAGCTTGAGAAAAGTTCCGTTTTTGAAAAAAATACCTGTCCAAAAGTGAAAACGGTTTTCTAAAGAACATAAGAAATGACCGCTTGAGAAATGGAGAACTATTGTGGTCGGATTAGTCCAAAATTGTGTTGTTTGGTAGCCGAGGATCTCGACAATATGTAAGGCATTCACAAAATTCCGAATGTCAGCCCAGATTCACTTCCAAGGCCGCCAAACATTACACATTACATTACACGCACTACTATTATTTTGACCGCAACTGTATATATGTATATGTATAATTGAAATGAATATTATTGAGGTAGTCAACCAATTAAGACGTTTTAATTCATCGTTGGTCAATAGATAGGGAAAATGCCACAGAATTCTTTAAAAATTTGAAGAAGTGAACAAGAAATGGTTATATAGCCCGCTTATATAAATTGATAATATATCTAATGCTGGATGATATATATTAACATCATTTTTTATCTCATCCGGTTATTTTAGAAACTTTCAGGAAACCAAAAATACAGTCAATTTTGTAGGTTTTGTATGCGTCTTGCGGATGAAAATGTTAATGTTTGAGAATGCAGGGCAGATAAATTTTAATATATTTTTATAATTATATAGGCAAATAAAAATAACTGCTTTTTATTTGGGAAGTTTGTTTTTATTTTCTTAACTATTACCTATATGAGAAAAAATACAGACTTGGCGTACGGGAAATAACTTTAAAGTTATTAATTAAAACCAGATTGATGTTTCTGTCATCGAGGCCGAATTGAACATATGACGAAGTAACTTCTAATTTCCACTTATGACAATTAAAAAGTTTTTGATGCAATTGACAAGTAATTTCCATGCTAGTCATACCTGAAAGTACATGTGCCCAGATGCAGAACAAAGCCAATAGCCTGCAGAGAAACTCTGCAGCAGGTTGGCAAAACAGTTGGTTGGGTTGGTTTACCATTTGTTTTAGTCATGTGCGTGACTGGGTCTCAAAGATGCCGATGTCAATGTAGATGCCAATGAAGGGGTTTGTGAGTCCCTCAATACGATGCCAATTGTGATGCCGATCCCGTGACCGTCATCTAAACATGTCTATGACAATATCTGGTGACGTTTTGAGCGCAATTACATCGGGAACAGAATGCACGCATGCGACCAGGGAGTTGACAGTCAGAAACCCAGAACAAATAGTCGGTGCTAGACATCGAATACATTTTTTTTTTATATTTTGTATTCTATTCATATTTTTAATTTGCAGCTAAATGGCACTTAGAAATGCACGCAAGCTATGAGAAAGGTTTTTTATTTTTCATTCAATTTTTTTACTGTCAACCGCAAAAAGGTAACGATTACAATGTCTATCAACCATAGCAAAGGGGTCACAGAGGGCCAAGAAATTTGCGCCTCTTGCCTGAATGGCTAAGCGACCATGAAAGCCCAGGGAGACTAGTACTATGGGTGAGTGCTGAGGCACGGAACTAAGGGGTGGGAGCCGAATGAAAGGAGCAGAAGGGCAGGTGGCAGACCAATAGCAGGCCACGCGCTGGGTAACGCAACAAAAAACCGTTGGCTTAGGGTAGATTCAAATGCAGATAGAAACTGGTGCTGGAGGTGTAGACGGAGATAGTCCAGTTCGCCGCTGGTAACTATGCGTATCCATCAATAGCTAAAAAAAAAAAAAAAGAAACAGGTTGAAAAAATGTGTCATTAACTTAACCGCGTAATTGCAGAAAAGGGCAGCAACATAAACAATAATGTTGTCGGGCAGTGTAGTATCAGAGGCAGAGCGATGTGGGCGTGGTTACTGTTCCGTTGACAGTTTATAAAGGCGGCCATTTCTGTTGTTTACATTGTTATTGTCATTCATATGCATCCATGGCTCAAAGTACTTATATACTTATTATAACCTGTTCATTGTCTCATTCGCATTTTACGTTTCGCATTTATCGTTTCTTTGTAATAATCACATTCGCGTGGCATGTTTTTTGTATTTTTCATTGTTGTATGATGTTTATCTCGGTTTTATATACTTACAAATATGAAAAATATATATAATCACAATGCGCACACGCCCATTATGGCCATCATTTTGTTTAACATTTTGTCAAACGTTTAATTTATAACTATGTATATGGTCACTTGAAAAACAATTTAACCTTAAAATTTTATCAAAATTTGTAGTACTTTCACACCCTTTTCCAATTGGAAAATAGCAAAAGGGAGGAAAGAACAATGCGAAGAATGTTCCAGGCAGAAGGAGGCGTCTCCGATCCCAATAAGTATATATATTCTTGATCAGCATGAATATATTCGTAGAAAACCAACATCCAGCAGCATGTGTATATACTATATGTAAATACGTACAAGTCCAATTCATTACACTGTGCGACAAAAAAAAAAAACAAAAGTGATGAGACGAAATGACTATATATACGTTGTAGTCCACACCGTGTATAGTATTACTGCATACTTGAAATTTTCAGATGAACCCCAAAATCTGGAGCTTTGGCAAAAAATCGTATTCCAGGCACTTTTTACATTTAACAGATAATAACACTATTTGTAGCAAATGCATTATACTTTCCAAAACGGATTATGAAAAGAGATAACACAACCTTTCAAACGATATATATATATATACTATACTATATATTTAGTATTGGTCAAGATATAGGCCAATTAATCTAGCTTTTTTTTAAGCACTACATTTTTTTGACTTTCATCGCCAGTCAGTACTCTTAGCACTAATTTTTTAAAATTGTTTCTAATTAATTCCCAATCAATTCTACAACAACGTCTACGCTATACGCTAAATTTACGTGTAATTTTTTTTTTTTTAATAGCACTGAAATTATTTTTTTTTTGTGAGCTTACTTTTCCTAATGATAAAAATAATTTTCAAATATTTGTATATGTCAAAACGTATTTTTGTTAAATACGTTAACATATTTTTGCCGTTTTTTTGGGTGGGCCCATATAGTTGGCCATAATAATAATAACACTAGGTAACAAAATTTAGCTTTTTTTTGTATAAGTTACCAAACCTACTTTTTCTGATACATATGTTGCCCCAGATGACGAAAAACCACTTTAAAAATTTTTCTATGGTGAGACTTTTTTAAAAAAATGTTTAAATCTGAGTTTTTTCTAGTTTTTTGTCCGAGATGAGTCAGTAGTTTTGATCATTACTCGCCACTTTCATAACTGATGTAAGAAGGCTTTTATGGTTTTCTTCTATTTTGTATTTTTATTTTTTTTTGAAATTGGCCATCTAGCCGATGATCATAATATGTATTTTAATTCTGACAAAAAATCAGCTACTTAGCTAAATTAACATAACAATTATGTGATTGATTTGCTACGATATGTTTACTTTGGCGCTATGTATATATATAACTCCGTAAATTGAGTTTAACTATATGACACCTAGTCGAGAGTACCCAACAACGCACAATAGAAAAATAGTTCGATTTTCTTGAAGTTATCACTAAATATATAACCTTCGTTCGCCCTCTATGAGAAAAATGTTCAATATTTTGACATAAAATCTAAATTATATCCAGATAAAATAATTGCTTGCGTAAAGTGTTTTGAAAAGTGTCTTGCTCAAACAACGCAATTACTATATTATCTTGAAGCCACCGTAAATGATTTTTTTTTAACTATCCAATAATCGATTAGATTTTGGTAAATGCTTGATAATAAATGCCCAAAACTGCTTGATTTCTATTTAAATAACTTAAAAGACATTCTCGCTTAAATTTTTAATCATATTATCAACAATATATGAATTCACGGCTTCTGCGTTGCAGTTCTTGCTGGACCAAACTTCAAGCAACGCTTATAGATGAATTCGTTTATTAAGAAAAGGGACAGAAACGGGCGAAAATAATTAAAAGACTCTGATTTAAGATAGTTTTTTTAATTTTTTTATATTAATTTTGAAAATACTTTTTAGTTCATACTAAAGTAATACTCCACAGAAGACGAATACACTTGCAAGTTTTGAACAATACGTTGGAAAATAAAATAATTAAACATAAATTGTCTCTTCCAACAACTTATTGGACATACTTCGATCTACTTTTCCATATTTCCAATTTGTATACCCTTGCAAAAGGGCATTATAATTTTGTCTCGAAATGTGTAATACATAAAAGGAGACGTCTCCGACCCCATAAACTATATATATTCTTGGTTAGCCCGACAAGCTGAGTCGATATAGCCATGTCCGCCTGTCTATCTTTCCGTCCGTGTGTCCGTCTTTTTCTATGCAAAGTTTCTGGCTTTATCTTTAAACTTTCTTGATTAAATTCGGCACAGATGAAGCTTAATATAGTATGTAGTTTGTATGTCAAAATCAGCCCGATCTGACCATCATATCGTATAGCTGCCTTAGGAACAACGAAGACACTTCATTTTCATTAAAAGTGCTCGTATGAGAAACTTCTTTGTTTTTTAATATATCAATTCCAAACTTGTCATGTTGACATTTATAGAAATTATAGAAATATTTACCGAGCCAATAATAGTGAATTGGGCTCGTATATGTATTTGGAGTTTTGTATGGGGTACAGGGTGTACCGTTGCACTATAGGAAAAAAAAATCCGATATTTGGGCATTAATGCAATTTTTTACTACTCGGTGTTTTTTTGATTTTCAAAATCTCAATTTTTACGGACTATTAATTATATTTGAGCCTCGATTTAAGTCAGCTCATTCAGAGTTGTTTTAAGAATTGAAAAACAGTTGAATTTCTTTTGCAACTTTCAGGGTGAGTTGTTTGAAAGAAACGGCTATCTTCAGCACGCCGAAGCTATATACCCTTGCAATGGTCGCCTAAGAAAATTTTGAATGCCAACTTTGGTTTTGATATCGTAAAACACAATAAAGTTTTTCAAACGAGAACTTTTCGACCGATTGTTTCTATAGGAGGTTCAAGATATAGTGGTCGGATTTTGTCCAAACTTGGTCTGATTGTACAGATCGTAAATATGCATCGATATGCCAAGTTTGGTTTTGATAACTATAAAAAAAAAATGTTTCATACAAACACTTTTCATGAAAATTAAGTGTATTCGTTGTTTCTATGGCAGCTATATGATATAGAGGTCCGATCGGGCTGATTTTGACATACAAACTACATACTATATTAAGCTTCATCTGTGCCGAATTTAATCAAGAAAGTTTAAAGATAAAGCCAGAAACTTTGCATAGAAAAAGACGGACACACGGACTATATCGACTCAGCTTGTCGGGCTAACCAAGAATATATATAGTTTATGCGGTCGGAGACGTCTCCTTTTATGTATTACACATTTCGAGACAAAATTATAATGCCCTTTTGCAAGGGTATACAAATTGGAAATATGGAAAAGTAGATCGAAGTATGTCCAATAAGTTGTTAGAAGAGACAATTTATGTTTAATTATTTTATTTTCCAACGTATTGTTCAAAACTTGAAAGTGTATTCGTCTTCTGTGGAGTATTACTTTAGTATGAACTAAAAAGTATTTTCAAAATTAATATAAAAAAATTAAAAAACTATCTTAAATCAGAGTCTTTTAATTATTTTCGCCCGTTTCTGTCCCTATTCTTAATAAACGAATTCATCTATAAGCGTTGCTTGAAGTTTGGTCCAGCAAGAACTGCAACGCAGAAGCCGTGAATTCATATATTGTTGATAATATGATTAAAAATTTAAGCTATTTAAATAGAAATCAAGCAGCTTTGTGCATTTATTATCAAGCATTTACCAAAATCTAATCGAATATTGGATAGTAAAAAAAAAATCATTTACGGTGGCTTCAAGGTAATATGGTAAGACACTTTTCAAAACACTTTACGCAAGCAATAATATTATCTTTATTTAATTTAGATTTTATGTCAAAATATTGAACATTTTTCGCATAGTCGAATAGGGAGGGCGAACGAAGGTTATATATTTAGTGTTTATTTAAAAAAATCGAGCTATTTTTCTATTGTGCGTTGTTGGGTACTCTCGACTTGGTGTCATATAGTTAAACTCAATTTACAGAGTTTTATACATATATACAGAGCGCCAAAGTAAACATATCAATCACATAATTGTTATGTTGAGCTAAGTAGCTGATTTTTTGTCAGAATTAAAATACATATTATGATCAT
>JAWNNH010000268.1:600000-807613 GCA_035043045.1 Hirtodrosophila alboralis | reverse complement strand
AAAAAAAAAGAAACTTTTCATGTTGCGCCCGCATCTGGACTATAAGTGCAACTGTCGTCTCTTGCATTTGCTCAGCCCTCGCCCCGATCAGTTGCATGCACCCCTTCACTAATGTCGACCCGCTGGGCACATTGGTGCATAGGGCATCTGTTTTACATACTTGACAAATTAATAATAATTACACTCTCCATTTGTGTGTTCGTGTGTGTTTGTAAGTGCATTTTCTGGTGGTTTCCCCTCAACAAGTTTATGGCTAAAAAGTTACACACGAATTTCTGGGTGTGGAGTTTTGTTAAGCACTGTGGAAGTTAATTTTGATTGATTTCCAAACATTTCTTAGATTTATGTGAAACAATATAACTTGGTTATCTAATTGTGGGATTAAACAAGCTTTGGTTTCTCACGTTGAGAATAATTTTAAATAAGTTAGTTGATGCATTTCTTGCATGCTTTTCTTGTGCACCGTGTAAACATGAATTAATAAAGCGCGCAATATTTTCATTCAACTTGAAAAGTCGCGTCACATTTGAGATGAGTGTGGTAAATTGCTTGAAGTTTTTGTTCAATTAAAAAATGCAGTTCTTGACGAAATTTTACAATTTAAGAGAGAAAACAGTGATGCGTTGGTATATTTAAAGAAAAAATGTTGCATATTGTCTACGGAAAAATTAAAGCCGAAATATTCGATAAAGATACACCAATCTTCAGGATCATTATTCTCTCTAAATAAAGCAAACAATTCATTCAAATCGCTGCAACAGCTAAAATTTCTAGTAAATTGGAACTTCTCATCTTCAAATATGGCTGGAATAGTGATGAACAAGGTGAATTTTATCTTGGGTGTTTTTACTATTTGCAAAATAACTTTCACATTTACTGACCGATTTGGACAAATGTATACTTAAAATATTCATAAAAGAATTATTTAACATAATAAGTCTTAAAAAGTATTTAAACGAATTTTTAAAATTTTTAAATGAACAAATTGTAATGCGAAATGTGCTTTAAGATCAAATAATATCTGATGTAGATATAAATAAATTAGTCCAAAGACTGCTAGCTATTCGCGGTTTTCTCGAAAGCCATTCTCTGAAAAAAAAAAATGGTTTGCATTTTTGAAATCAGCGCCCAAAAAAAAATCAAAAAAAGGATTTGAAAGCCCAGTTCCCTCGATTAAAAAAAATTTGTAAGCTAGTGTTATTTATAAATTGTATAAATTTAGATAAACATGTTTCGGATGAGCTCTGTAGACGTATTATTATTTAAGCATTTTATATTGTGTATTTTTGATTTATATTATCGTATAATATTCATAATTAAATACTTTAATTGAAGCTTATATTTTATATTGGTAATATTAATATTTTATTGCATAGTTTCATATCAAGTTTAATTTTAAGTGTGGCTATTTTTTTTTTTTTTTTGAGATTCATAATTCTCTTTCCATGATATGTACTTAAATTGTTGTAATTTTATTTTTTAAATAATAAGTTTTCTAATATCTCTCTAATACTATAGAGCTATTAAGCTAAATTAAACTGGTGTGAAAATCAGCAGCAAAGTGAGTTTAAGCTTCAAATTAACCCACAGGGCAACAAAACTGAAATAAACTCTGGCTTAAAGCCTTAACCAAACTGATGCCCCAAAAGATACATATTTAAATTTCAGAACTGACAACAGAGCTTGCCGCGTATCTAACAACTTGTAAATAAGTACATATAACCATTGTTATACCCAAACACACATATATAATGTTGCACGTTGGTAATAAATTATTTGTTGAACAAGTAGAAAAATCTAGACAAAAAAAAAAAAAAAAAAAAAAAAGAACTTTGCAACTTCTCTACACTGCCAAAATAGATATGCATCTCTAAGTGAGCTCACAAACTGCAGTGCATTGCAATTTATACCACTTAAGCACTAAAAGTTGTGCCATTAAAGCCAAAAAAGGCGTTAACCCGCCCAGATGTACCTCACCCCCCGCACCACACCGATCCGCCCACTCACCTACCCTATTACCATTGCAAAAAGGATGCAAACGAGGCGGGCGGTTTGCAGCCTGCAAATGTTTTATGTGCTACTTGGTTGCACTGCTCTATCCGCTAAAGTACACTCAAAAAAAATATAGTATACCTTTAACTTTAAAATATAGTTAATTTATGTAGATTCATAGAAAAATGGGATTGCAATGGAATTAAGTTTCCACAGATAAAATGATGAAAAAGTTCTATAATTTATAAAATCTACTTTAAAGATAAACAACATTTTTTTCACCAAATATAGAAACACAAAATTAAAAAAAAAATATTAAATAAATGTAAAAATAAAAATAATCCGATACTTAGAGTAAATAAGACATTCTGTTCTCTAAATATAAGTTTATAAAATAAATAATAAAAAAAAGTGTTGAACACCTTATAGAAAATTATATTAAATTAAAAAAAATTAAAAATAAGAAGATTCCGAAATTCAGAGTAAGTAAAACCTTCATTAAAATTAAGAAAAAAAAAATATACAAAAAAAGAATTAAAAAATAAAATAAAATACAAAAAAAAATACAAAAAAAAATAAATAAAGAAAAAATACAAAATAAAATACAAAAAAAAAAATAAAATACAAAAAAAAATAAATAAAATACAAAAAAAAAAAAAAAATACAAGAAAAAAATAAATAAAATACAAAAATAAATAAATAAAAATTCAAAAAAAATAATATACAAGAAAAATAAAATACAAAAATAAAATACAAAAAATAAATATACAAAAAATAATAAAATACAAAAATAAGAAAAAAAAAATAAATAAATAAATTAAATAAATTTAAAAAAAATTGAACATCATAAAATTTATTTTTCAGTAAAAAAAAATAATTGTTACTTAATTTCAGGAAAATAAAAAATATAAGAAAATATGAATCCCAATCAATGTGTCTTTTAAAATATCTTTATATTATTTGCAGAAATAATTACACAATTCGCAGTTTTTACATACTACAACTACTCTCTATATTTGTCTTTTTTCTCAGTGTAAGGCCGGTTACCACCATAGTGGCAGACAAAAAAATAAAGGGCTAAAATGAAGCGACCCTGCAGAAGCCAGGATGTGGCTGAATGTGCTCTTATCCTGGCAATGGCCATGGCCATACTATTTTTTGCCAACATGCAAAATGTTAATTCATTTCCAAGTCGACTTTTGTGGCTCTGGCCACATGAACCGGATTTTTATCTCTCACGTGCGCGGAAGCTTTGACTTTTACAGCGTGCAAAGACCAAGGACCAAGAACACCGGGCCAGGACTAAAAACTGAATGCTAAACTAAACAAAATGTTGTGTTAAGGATGGTAAAAGATGCGGGCGTCAGCACATTTCCGTTTCCGCTCTTAAAACATTTCTAAAGCTGCCAGTTTTCATTGTGATAGCAGTTAATTTGTAGACTGTCAGAGAATGTATCTTAAAGTATATGTAGATATATTTAAAAAAAAAAATATATATATATATATAAAAATACTTGTGTGCTTTCACATGCTGCACAAATTGAGTTTTAAAACTCATCTATCATTTGTGTTCAACATTTTTATAACTGAATTTCCGTCATTTAACTTCAGTGCAGCAAAAAATATTGACTTTTAATAAGTTTACTGCCGCAGGGTATACCGTGGTTTTAATTTAATTATTTCACTTTAAATATTTCAGCAAGATTCACTGCAGACTTAATTATTATTATTGCTAATTGAAAAATAATGTTGCTCGATTGAAAATTATTTAATTTTACGTTATTAAAAAATCATATATGTTTCATATATTTTATAAAATTATCATGAAAGCATATAAAATTTGATTG
Organism: Hirtodrosophila alboralis; assembly: GCA_035043045.1. Classification (NCBI taxonomy): domain Eukaryota; kingdom Metazoa; phylum Arthropoda; class Insecta; order Diptera; family Drosophilidae; genus Hirtodrosophila; species Hirtodrosophila alboralis. The sequence goes on along the minus strand of JAWNNH010000268.1, from coordinate 803,774 downwards.
GCAATCAAAAGCTTACGATATATTAAATTATATTATATAATTATTTATTTTTAAGAAAAAGTATACAATCTAATTAATTGTCTCTTTGGAAAAGTTTAAAAACTGATTTTTGCATTTATTTAACATTTCTGACGTGGTTTTTGAATTCAATTAAAAGTATATTAATATAGATATCATAAAACATTGATGACTATATTAATAGTATTTTAACAATATATTAGTCCTATAAAAGATATTTGTGCTGAAGACAGATAAGTTTTTAATACAAAAAATACTTTTTCAGGGCAGCTTAATTATTATTTTTATAAAATAATGAATAATTTTTAATTATGATAATATCATTTAAAAGTTATTTAATAACTCTTAAAAAAAAGACTTTTCCGCTTTCTCCTCAACATTTATGCACGCTGATTTTTCTATATTTATTTTATATTTTTTTAATTTAAACCAAATTTCCTTGGCACTCAAACCACTGTGCCTACATCATACCACGCAACACAACGCTGACCTGTCGATGAGACTGAGACTGCGGCTTTTGGTTGCTTGCTAGTTGCCCCATACGACAACAAGATCGACATCAACAATCGACATCAAATATCGACATCGATATCGACATCAGTATCGAGTTTATAAAGCAAGTGTGGGTGCCAAAACTACATGTGTATGTTCACGATGACAACGCAAACGATGTTGATGTTTTTTTTTTTTTTTTTGAAGAATGAATGGCTGTATTTTTTATATATATATATATTTTTTTTATTATGGCGTTGGCTTGCGCCCATGCTTATATGTCTGTAGATCTGAATTTTTTTTTTTTTTGTAAATTTGCAAGAGTCGCCCACATGGCCAGGCAAACAACGCGCCCATATGTGGACATGGAAATGGTCACTGGCTCGCTTTTTATTTTTTATTTTATTTTTATTTTTTTTTGTCATTTTTTTTTTTGCTTGCCAAATGCAGCTGATGTAGCAAAAATAAAAATAAAAATTTAGTTACATATTTATTTGTATATTTTCTTTTTTTATTTGTATGTTTCTCTACCTGGCTGTGCGTGGTCGGGTGAGTGCATTTACATGACACAGCGAAAGTGAATCGAAGCCCATGATTATGCAGACAACAGACAACAAAAACAACAGACAAGAGACAAGAGACGACAGCGTCGACAGGGCAACATCAGCAACATCAGAGTACAAGCGTGCAACAGCATCAGCAACGCCAACAAGAGGCAACATTTGACATGTGTTTGATTGGAGGCACGTAGATAGCAAAAGCAGGAGGAGCAGCAGCAGCAGGAGCAGCAGCAGGAGCAGCAGGAGAAACAGCAGCAGGAATCGAAGGCAGAAACAGGACTCCAAAGAGTCCAAAGAGTCCCATAAAAAGTGCTGACCATTCGCCCACTTTTGGGTAAACTATAGAAAATCAATGTGCCTGCCACTTACAGCGGGTGTCGTAAAACATGACTGGCGGCCACAAATTATGTTAAACGAAGGTGCCACACAGCAAAGAGATGGAAGTCAAGTAGCTTGCCACAGCATAGCCAACATTGGCCAGCTTCTTGCTGATGAGGCACAGACAAGGGCGTGCCACAAAAAGTTGACGTTCAATCAGTTTGAACATCTGTTGCTTGCAGCAGCCTCGCGACAGACAGAAGTGGCATAAAGGCGTTGCAGCATTCTGCCCCCAAAGTTGCTGCCAGTTTGCATAGGGTGGGTAGAGGGGGAGCGAGTTGCCATCATCATCAAGGGAAAATTCTAAAGTTAGCTAAGCAATAATAAAAGTGACAAGTTTTGAATATATTGACAGGGCATAACCAATAGCTCCATATGGAAAATGCAACAAATTTGTAGGGTATTAAAAATGGCTCTAATAAATGTATAATAATAAAATACTCTAATTACACTAAATAGGAAAATTCAGTTTTATTTTATAGCTTAATAAATGTCCTTTTTGTAATGACGAAAAAATTATTTAAAAAATTTTTTCAATGGTTCGAATTTATTTTTTTTTACGTTTTCTTAAAAGTTTAAAAAATTTTTTAAATTTTTTTTTAGAAGTAAGCCTGCAGTTTTCGTCATTACTAATTATATAAATAATTAAAACTAGCGTAAAATCAATTATCCTTATCTAAAGACTTAATTTATGTATTTCCAAACATTAAATTAATTATCCTTAGCTAAAGATTTAATTTTATATGATATTTTACTAGAACTTAGCAAAAAAAAAAAAAATAATTGTTTTATCAGTTTAAATAATAAATATATTTAATTTTGATTTAATAAGATTCTGAAAAATCACTGATTCTGAAAAATTTGATATTGCTTAAATAAAATAAATTATAATAATATTTTACTACAATATTTTACTACAAGAAAAAAAATGATTTGAGTTCAGTTTAAATAATAAATATATTTTCGATTTAATAAGACAGTGTCCTCCCTGCTGATTCCCAAAAATTTGATATTGCTTAAATAAAATAAATTATAATATGTGACCTCCTCGGAAGTTCTTAAACTTCTCAATTTATGTCTCAATAAAAATCACTTTTTCAGCAAATTTTCTGAAGGCTACAAAGATTATTCAGCTGTACATATTTAAAATTTAAACTATGTATGTTAAAAAGAATTATTTATTAATAATTCTAAATTTTCTTGCTTAAAAAAAATTGATTTAAATTATAATCTTTCTTTATTTAAATAGCTTATTATTTATTATTTAAATCATTTTTCGCAGCAACTGCAAAATAAAAATAACCCCTATTTAAATATTTCGAAGTATAAAAATTCTATAAAATATTCCAATTTATTACGGAGTATTTACAAATAATCACATCAACCACATTCATACCAAATCTTTTATGCCCTATGATGCGTCAGACCTTTTCTGAACTCATGCTCATCAATTTTATTTTATATATAGGGTGTATATATTTTTGAAATCAACCGAGCCATGAAAATGCGTTGCATGTAATTTATAACAGTTTCCTGCAGTAGTATTTTTTTTTTTTATTGCTGTTGTTGTTATTTTGAATTCCACGCCCGCTAATATGCAAATTTAGCTGAGCTCAGGTTTCCCCCTTGGAAAAAAATTGTATTAATTTATGCAACACTTGAGATTATATTTATTATTGTTGTTGTTGTTGTACTTTTTGCTTTCGTTGTGATTTCACGCTACATTTGCTTAGACATTTTATATATATAGACGTCGTCGCTACATTTAGTCAATAGTTTATTTCATTAGTTGCCTGGAAGTTACTTCTGGGGCCCCACAACTATGCGGCAATTGTCCAAGTGTTTTTTATACCACGTAAAATGGGTATAGAGGGCATATTGAAACTGTCAGAATGTATATTAATGTTGAAAAAGAAATTAAACATTTTTAAACATAACAATTACTATAGTTTTTCAATTTTATTTGTATATAATATGCATATTTTACCATTAAATAAATCAATATATTTTTTTAAAATTTTCTTTAAAAATTTCTTACCATATTTATTTTCAAAGTTTCTTTTTGGAAAAAAACTTTTATTATTTTAATTATGCTTAATGAATATGATTTTAATTTAATTATTTCACTTAAAAATTTCAGCAAGATTCACTGTAGACTTATTTATTATTATTGCTAATTGAAAAATAATGTTGTTCGTTTGAAAATTATTTAATTTTACGTTATTAAAAAATCATATATGTTTCATACATTTTATGAAATAATCATGAAAACGTATAAAATTTGATTGGCAATTAAAAGCTTACGTTATACAAAATTAAATTATATAATTATTTATTTTTAAGAAAAAGTGTACAATCTAATTAATTGTCTCATCGGAAAAGTTTGAAAACTGATTTTTGCATTTATTTAACATTTCTGACGTGGTTTTTTAATTCAATTAAAATTATTCTCAAAATATAGATATCATTAAGCATTGATGACTATATTAATAGCATTTAAACATTATATTAATCCTATTGTAGACATTAATTGCGTTTAAGTTAAGTAAAATTATTTGTGTTGAAGACAGAAAAGTTTTTAATACAAAAAATAATTTTTGAAATCATGGCAGCTTAATTATTAATTTTATAAAATTCGAAAACGTAATAGATGGTAACAAAAACCTATTTTTAATGTGTGCAAGAATGTTTCCAATGTTGAAAGTACTTTTATTATTTTAAAGTGCTTTTTAAATATTCTGAAAACTTTAAAATAATGCACATTAATTAAAATCATTATTTTTAAAAATTAGGAACAAATTTGTGATCATAAAAAAAAATAAATAAAAAAATAAAAAACATAAAATATAAAAATTAAAAAAAAATAAATTAATAAAAAAAAAATAAATAAAAACAAATTAAATTAAAAAATATCAATAAATAAAAATAAAAAAAATAAATAAAAAAGAAAAAAAAAATATTTTAAAATGTTAAAAAAATGTTTTAAATATTTCTTAACAAAGCTTACTGAAATATAAATTCCTGTTTATAATTTTCTCATACGTAAATCTATATATTCTAAATATAAATATACAATTTTTTATTAGAATAACTTTGGAACGGTATAAAGAATATTCCCTAGTCAAGCGACAATTTGAACCAAGAAGCAGGGTATCGCCTGATCGAGCCACGCTAGTTATTTTTATACTCTAATTGCTTTTGCATTTTTAAACACAAAATTGATGACTTTAAATAGTGAGCTTGTTAGCCATGTTGTGCTACACTATACTACACAACACTAGGCTCAAAGAAAACTTGAAGTCGTGGGCGTTTCCTGCGGCACACGCAACTTGTGTGCATTTTCATGTTATTTAATGTAATTTAGAGTTTAGCGCCCTAATGAACCTCTTTACAGCTGCCAATCACAATGTGGCCAAATTAAAAAATATATGCCAACTATTTAATACAAATATGGCAGCAAAAATAAAGATAGATTTAAAAAAAAAAAAAACTAATATTCACGTAGGAGGGTGAAATGTAACTCAAATGAAACCAGGGCCAGAGAAGTTCAACAGATGATAGTTCGATAGTTTATAGAGGAAATATTTGTGAATTATGACTGAAAACGCTAAAATGACAAATCACAAGTGGGCGATTTATGTAAGTTGGCCTCTATAATTGGTATAACTAAGCTCTTAAAGTTTATAGCGCCATAAAAACCAGAGTTTCAAAACATGAGCTTAAATTGGACACTCGAAATGATTCCCCGCTACAAATTGTAAATTTTCTAATTTTAGCTTTTGATTATAGAGTAATATATGCAAATTGTAGCAATAATAAGATTACATATTTTTATTAAAATATACAACTAAATTTTCATTCACAATCAGGTCTACATTTCCGATTCGAATCAAATAAATTGGTATTGTTATTGTTAAATGTATTGAATGTTGGATAAAAATGTAATTTTTGAATTTGAAGCAAGTGAAATAAAATGCATTGGATCTTAACTTCATAAAGGTAGAATTGTTTTTATTTTATTTGAAAACTAGCATGAAAAAATTAAAAATTATTCCGAATATAAGAATCTGAGAAATGAAAGCAAAACACAGTATTTTTCATAGTAATTAGCTTTAAAAAAAAATTGCTTTAAAGTGGAAATATTTTTTTTTGTAATTTATATATATTTAATAATACCCAAATAAAGTAATGCTATTTTATGAAAATGATAAAAACACAAACTTGTATAAATGATATCTGTTTAATAGTTAATTATTTATCGTTTATGTTTTGAGGACAATTTTATTTTATTTTCTCTGAAATTTAGACATTTGGGATTCAAATTTATATATTTTTTTTTGATATAGCTGGCATACTAAATAATTAATTTAAAGTTAACCTGGAGTAAGCATTTTGAGTGTTTTATTTATTAAACTAAAAAATATATATTGTTTTAAACTTTTTTTATCAATTAATGTTAGTAATGTTAACAAAAAAAAAATAAATTCGAAGTGCCTATCAATTTACTTTTTTTTTATGATTTTCTGTGTATTTATAAATCAAAATAAAAAATTAAAACTACACTAGAGAGAAATATGAGAATATTAAAAAATATTTTCAAAATTGAGAATATCCAGCAAACATTTATTTTTACCATTAATAAAACAAATAAAAACAAAGTAAATTTTTTTTATATTCTTCCAGTTAGTCTAACTTTTAACTTAGTCTATAAGCTCGAAAGAATAGCAAATAATTTGAAATATTTTCTGAATATCTTATTCAATTGTAAAAATTGTTTATTATCTGCATGATTTAGCTGGATGACAATCATAAATAAACATATTACTGAAATTAAATGTTCATTTGTTCAACAATTTGTCAACAAAAGTCATTTTTACAACTATACAAAAGTAATCAAATAATAGCAATAAATTCACGCCTCCATGGACTGGATTATATACCGTAGATGATGACAGTGTGGTGTGACCAGACACAACCAATTGGCAATAACAATGCTGAAGAAGAAGCAGAATATAATTTATAATAATTGTGCAAAATTAAATTATCAATTGCAGACGTCAAGGCAACAACACGCAATAAATAAATTATATTTCTCATTGGGAATTGTGTGTGAATTGTGCGAGAAATTGCATTTTTCCCACAGGATTGCAAAAAGTTGAACCACAACCAATAAGAGGGGTGTGAATCGCTATATATATATATGTTTATATGTGTGTATAAATGTGTGTGTTTGTGCATCTGTGTGTGCATAAAATTGCATCAATAATTGCATAGCACAGCGCCGGCTTCCGCCCCAAAACTGCATTTGAACTGAACGGATGCGAGGAAGTTTGCCCGCGTCTGTATTTGTGTTTTCTGCATTTCCGGCTGGCCACGGCACGTGCAAAGAAAATATTTACACTGCCAACACGCCTCGTCTAGGTCCTGCACATTCCCCGCCCCTGGCACAATCCATCCCTGTCTAAAATAACTGCCCACGCCCCCCCCACACTCCATGGCTTCCAAAGCTAACACACACTGCAAATATTTCATCTACATTTTCTTTAACAAAAATGCAATTATTTTTTTTTTTTTTTATTTTTTATATTGTCAAGAAGTAAGCCTTCATAATAGACCATAACATTTGATTTTTACTTAACATATAAGAACAACCACGCTTCATCTTCAGATGGAGCTATATTTTCTATTTTTTTTTTTTTTTTTTCGGGAATCGTCTTTAATCGATTCTTTTCTTTAAAAAAAAAAAAAAAATCAAAAAGTGTTTTGAGTAGCATTCATATATCCAGTGTGTTCGCTAGTCGGTTAAACGACTATATTGCCTGCTTTTAAAGTAGTTTTAATATTGTTGACGCTTATAATTCTAAACTGGTTTAAGTGTCAACTTAACCAGAATATTTTTCAGTTATTGGTGTGCCCATATCCTGCCAACTGCCTTATAGATATTTATGTATATTTAATTAAGTGGAAATTCGAAGTCGTATGAAAAAGAGAACAATTAAATTACAATCGACAAACTTGTTCAACATTAGTTAATGAGGAATTATAGTAGAAAACATTAGCTTTTAACCTCAGATTTTTCGTACGAAATTTCAGCTTTATTTCGGCACTGTTCCCACCAAAAACTCCTTTTTTTTGCTTCTAAAAAGTTGGCAACACTGGTAAGAAAACAATAAGAAACAAACAATTTATGCAAAACAGAAGTCAGTTTAACTGATTTAAATAGTTTTATTATTTTTCAAATACTTTATCTATTTTTTTCCGACAGCTTTATTTGTTTTCAAATTCAAAGAATATTTTTTTATAAAATTTTTAGGGTTTATTGTCTTGCTAGCTTTATTTTTTCAGATTTGCATAGTGTGTAGCTTTATTTATTTAAAATATATTTAAGACTTGTTGTTATTGTATAGCTTCTATTATTTAATAATATTTTATTGTTGTTATTTTTGTGCTTGCTTGGCTTATTTACTATTATTGTTCTTTTGTTGCACGCGTTTGGCTTGAATAAAATTGTTTAGGCCAAGTTAAATATATATTGAGCTTTGGCCAATTTGCCGCTTTTGCTTTGAAGTCAAAATAATGATGAAATGATGAAGTGTTCATATTATAAATGTTTTATATTTTTTTAAATTTTTTAGAATATATTACAATTTTTTTTAGAGTGCACAAAATGACATTGCTGATAACAACATGTATCTGAGCTTCTAAGCCAGCGGATATCAAAGCCATATTTCATTTAATGAATCAACTGCCAGGGGGGGTAGGGGTTTGAACCTCGTCTATTATATAAATTTGATGACGTCAAACGCCAACGCCAAGCCTCTAATGTTAAATGACAATACGAAATCTAATTTGCCATTGTATTGCATTTTCGATTTGAAATTGAAATTGAATTGCATTGAAATTTAACTCAATTTGTATTTGTAAGCCACATCAAGTCAAAGCTTAAGCCACATCACCTAAAAGGCATCCAATCAACGCGCTTTTGTTGACTTTGGACTGCAAACCTTTGTAATATTAAATCAATATTATCTGGACAAATATGGCCAGCTAATAGAGTTTATATCATGGCTTTCATATGTATTAAAAAAAAGAAATTATATTTTTCTAAATTTCTTGTCACGCTTAGGGTTTTTAAGAAACATGTGCAATCGTTGTCAATTCTTTTTAAAAAAATATTTAGAGTAAAAATCTGCACAAAGAAATTAAATATTTTTATAAAATATATTTTTTTTAATAATAATGTTTTAAATTTAATTTTGATTGATATGAATTTTTTAAATTATTTAAGACTAAAATAAAATCAACATTCTTGATCTTTTAATTAGTTTTAACATGTATTTTAATTAACTTAATTGTTAATCAGTTTTATAATAGTAAAAAAAAAATTTTCAAAAAATATAAATATTAAATTGTTAAGCTGCTAAATATATGACAATAATAACAATAAAAAATATTAAGGCAGTTATCTTACATTTAAATCAATTATATTATTATAATATTAACATTAATATTATTTTTCTGCGTATTTTCCTTCGGGCTATTTGAACATTTTTGAAAATTTTTAGCACATTTTATTCACAAATTAGAATTTAGTTTAAAAAAAAAATTAGATTGAAAAGTTCAATTTATTTGGTTGAATATAGTACATATAATTAATAAAAAACTTTATAATTTAAAAAACAAATGTAAAATTGTCAAAGTTGTGTTTATTTCCAACTGAAGTGACTTTTTCAGAAAGTAAAAAAAAACAATATATGTATTTAAGACTTTTCTCTGTCTAACTTTTTTTATTTCATAATCAGTTTCTTTAAATTGCCATTAATACCCTAACATTCATCCATCTAAAATTATTGCAAAATTCATATACAATATATGCATTTAAAAATGTTTATTAAATTCCAGATGTTCACACCTAACAAGCAATAAATATTTATTTATTTATTTAAATTGTTTTTGCTAGTTTAAAAATAAAAATGACAATAAATTTGCATAAGCGCCGAGTTCATAATACAAAATAAATCGCGGTGCACAAATAAAAAAAATATGATTAAGAATAAAATCAAAAAAAATCTCGGTAATTTAATCATCATCAACTGAGACTAAACGTCTGGCCTTCTAGATGCCCATAACAATTCGCAATGTACACATACTTTATATATATTTTTATATATATATATGTGAGACGCCAGGCCTGATCTTGATTAATATAGATCAAATCAAGAACAACAACGAAAGGCATAAAACATGTCTGTTGATATTTTTACCGACGTCTGCCGGCAGCTTCAATTAAGAAATTTCATTTAAAAGGCAAACCAGAGAACCAGGAGAAACAGAAAGAGAGAGTGCCAGAGAAGAAGCCCCAACAGATTGTCCAGTGTCCAATGGTCCAGTGGTCTGTTGATTGCCATGGACATGCTGGAATTGCTGTCGATGATTGAGATAAACAAGGCACATCGCTATATACTATATATATATATATACATATATATGAACCAGACCAGGAGCCAACAATTTGCCGGAAGCTGTGCGCACACTGACGCCCTCTACGTATTCCCTACTACTGTCCCGCTCCCCCTAAATATGAAGTGTTCATGAGGATAGAAGGGTATATTCATTGCTATAATTTGAATTTGAATTTTCTATAAATTTTAAATCGCTGCATATTAAAGAAATTTATGACTTTAGTTGTTGAGACGCCTTCTTAAGAATAAGATAAATGTTCTTAGATCATAGATTTCGATTAAAACGCGCACACACAATTAAGTACTTTTGAAACTTGATTGCATTTATTTTTAGTTCATATATTGATTGATAATCATAGCTTATTTGAATTGATTTATGGCTGTAGTTAACTAAGTTTATGCCAAACTATTTAAAATTGCTCATAGATTAAGTTCTAGACAAGAAATGGCGTTTAATTTCGGTGAGTCGAGGCATATATATAAATTTTTGATTGATCAATAAGTGTGAAAAAATTTAGTAGGATTAAGTTGTTGTAAAAATTAACTAATTAAAAATATATATATTTTATGGAAATAAAAAAATTTCCTTCAATGCTTCACATATTTTGCGAAAAAAAAAAAATAAAAACCCTAACTTTGCAGAAAGTTTCTTAACTCGCCATCAAATTTTATATAAAAATATTAATTTATTTTTTAAAAGAATTTTCACTCCCTTTTTATGTCCCCAATTGTTTTAATTTTACTGACTCTAAAACACAATTTTTTAAGCTACATATATTAAGTGTAGAACAAGTATCTTTAATACCATTTAATTCAAAATTTTAATAACTTAAATAACATTTAAGTTTATTGAAAACAATAACGCTTAAAAGTGCAAATTCTATAATTATTTCAAATGCTCAAAAATTTGGCATATTTCCAAGAATTTTTTAATGCAGTTTTATAAGCAAAAATTTGTATTTTTTTTTTCTTTTGGCAAATGTATAGATAAACAATTCTTATTTTTGACTCTTCAATTAAAATGCCAGATTGCATACATTTAGGAAATTTTTAAGATTTTACCCAACACGACGACGCATTTAATTCTCTAATTTGGTTTTGTTTATTTATACAAACTAAGCAAAAAAAGCCGCACACTTAAGCAAGTTAGGCAAATAATTTGAAAATTGTTAAATATTCAGTTTAAAATTAAAAACCAAATGTTGCCACACTGTGCGGCAATTTCAAATACCATTTCTCATATATTGAATTGTATGTACTGTGTGACATTTAGCCCGAGGCAGCAGCTGTCACGTCAATTCAAATCGAAAACTCAGTTCCAAAAATCACAATGACCACACACACACTTTTATAGAGCTCTAAGGCAAATGGTTTTTCTTCCTATAAAAGTTGAATCCCTCTGTTTGCCTAACTAACCTAACAACACACACATCAAAATCTCAAAACATGTTTAGTTTATGTTTTGATTTCATTAAAAGTAAATAAATTTTTGATAATGAGATCGCATTACTAATGGTGTTCGCTTTTGTTGAATTCTTTTATATTATTTCTGAGTATTATGATTACTATGAAACAAAAAATTGTATCAAAATAAAATAAATAAATAAATTTAATTAGACAGAAAGAAGTCTTAAATACATATATTGATTTTTTTTACTTTCTGAAAAAGTCACTTATATTGTTGGAAATAAGCAAAAATTTGACAATTTTAAATTTGTTTTTAAATTATAAATTTTTTATTACTTATATGTACTATATGCAACAAAATAAATTTAACATTTCAATCTAATTTTTTTTTTAACTAAATTCTAATTTGTAAATAAAATCTGCTAACAAAAATTAAAATGTTCAAAATAGCCCAAAAGCAAATACGTAGGAAATTAATATTAATATTAATATTATAATAATATAATTGATTTAAATTTAAAGATAACTGCCTTTATATTTTTTATTGTTATTATTGTCATAAATTTAGCAGCTTAACAATTTAATATTTATATTTTTTGATAATATTTTTTTTTATTATTAAAAACTGATTAACAATTAAGTTAATTAAAATACGTGTTAAAACTAACTAAAAGATCAAGAAAGTTGATTTTTTTTAGTTAGAAATGATTTAGAAAATTCATATCAATCAAAATTATATTGAAAATATATTTTTTATTGTTAATATTGTCATATATTTAGCAGCTTTTATTTAATATTTATGTTTATAAAAGGTGTTTTATTTGCTTTTTTTTTATTAATTTTATGAAAAATGTACAAAGTCAATACATGTTGAATTATTAATTGATTTTATTTAATGTAAAAAAATAAGGAAACACATATTTTGGAATAAAGACAATTTAAATTGTATATTAAATTGTATTTAAGTTATTTTTACACTATGCGCAATATTGAGTACTGCATCAATTGTGGCATCAAGAAGTGTGAACACGAAAAAATTTGTGTTTTCTTTAAAGTGGGGCGACATTAATCGAGAATTTGATTTTAATATTTTGGAATTTTTAAAAAAAAAATTGTCTGAGCTGGTTTCTTGCTAAGAAAATAATTGAAATACTTGAAATTTTTTTTAAAATTAATTTTTAACTCTTATTTAAAAATTTTATATAAATAATTGGAAAAAATAAAATAAATAAATATTATAAGTGTATTTTTAAATTAAATTGCTTAAAATTATTTACACCGAATCACATGTTTTATTTAGATAACGAGGCGACATTAATAGAGAGTTTGATTTTAATATTTTGCAATTTTTTAATAAATTGTCTTGGCTGTTTTCTCGCTAAGAAAATAATTGAAATTGTTTTTAAAAATTAATTTCTAACTTTTATTTAAAGCTTTTTAAAAGCAATTGTAAAAAATAAAATAAATACAATAACAGGTGAATTTTTAAATTAAATTCTTTAAAATTGTCTACACTTATTTTATTTAGGTCACGATCTAAGATTTAAGCCAAATAAACATAAAATTTTATATAAATATATATTCATACATATATTATGTTAAGTATGCATTTAGAATAGTTAAAAAAAAATATATGTAAGTTGCTCCAATTTCCATCTCAATTCACTTCAATTATTTTCAAATTACATGCACTTTCCCCCGCATGACGATCATTTCAAGGCAATTTTCTTACTACAATGATGACCGCTATAAAGGGGGCAATGTTTTGACTATGTAAAGCACGCAATAAAAGACGCTCTCAAAGTCCAAACCATGAACGTAATGTTACCTTCTTTCTTTGGTAATTTCAGCAAACAAACAACTCTGAAAACCAAAGAAACAAAGTCTAATTTTTCGTTTGCCAAAAAAACTTTCTTTTTTCAATTACAGCCATAGAAAACAATATAAAGATGTTGGCCTTTTGCAATCTCAGTTCAAAATAATAATTATCAACTAAATGCCAAAAATTGTAGCAAAAATCAAAAAGAAATCTCTTTCAGCAAAGAGTAGGTGGGAGGGAGGGGGTTATTTACCTAACACAATGTCAACCAGTCTAAACAAATTTTGGTTCGACTACTGTAAACCAGATGTTTATAAATAATTTGAATAAATCATTAAACACACAAGGTCAAGCAAATTAAAAGCCCAAACATTAAGCAAAAAGTTATTAATTTAGCGTAACAAAATTCAAAGTTGCATTACAAATTAAATCAATTAATAATTGTGTATATTAATAATAAGAATTCAAAAATAATCAAAGTAACGCTGCAAGTTGAGAATATAGCCTATTTATGCTAATATATAAAAAGAAAAAATATCTTGCTTCCCATAAAATGATTGGTATGATCATAATAATAAAAAAATATTTGTTAAAGCTCAGCTAGACGACATTTTTTTTTAATTAAATTTTAAAGCATTCAATGAATTTATTTCTTTTTTTAATTAATTCTAATTCTACTGCAAAATCCTATAAAAAACATAGTTTCATTTTAATATAACATTCATTTATTTATTATAATTTTTATTTAATTGTATTATATTTCTTATTTCTTATGAATTTTGGTTAATTTTGATTTTGCTTCTTTTTTTTTTGTATGTATCAATTTTTTATTATTGTTTTAAGATTTTTATAAAAAATATATTAAAAGAAAACAAATATTTATTAATGCTCAGCTAGACGATTTTTTGTTTTCTGTATAGAATTTTAAAGTATTTAATGAATTTATTTATTTATTTAATTAATTATAATTTTAATGAAAATCCTACAAAATATAAGAATAGAGTTTTATTTTAATTGTTATGATTTTATTTTAATTTAACTTTAATTTATTTTGTATAATTTTTATTTAAGTGTATTGTATTTCGTATTTATTATGAATATTATTATATATGAATTGGCTAATTTTGATTTTGTTTGTTTTTATAATTAATTTTTTATTAGTATTTATTTAAAATTGTAATGATCATAATGAGAAAAAATTTATTAATAGAAAAAAATATTTATTACTGCTCAGCTAGACGACTTTTTTTTTGTAAAGAATTTTAAAGCATTCAATGAATTTATTTATTTTTTTTAATTATTTATTTATTTATTTAATTATAATGCAAACTCTACAAAACAAAGTTTCATTTTAATTTAAAATTCAATTATTTTTAATAATATTTATTTAATTGAATTTTATTTCGTATTTCTTATGAATTTATCATATTTTTAAATTTTTTTTTTTGTATTAATTTTTTATTTTTATTTTAAGATTTTTATAAAAAATATATTAATAGAAAACAAATCTTTATCAGCTAGACGACATATTTTGATATAGAATTTTAAAGTATTTAATAAATTTATTTCTTTATTTAATTAATAATAATTCTTATAAAAATCCTAAAAAACAGCTTTATTTTATTTTAACTTTAATTTATTTTTAGTTTTTTTTTAATTGAATTATATTTTGTATTTATTATGAATTTTGGTTATTTTTAATATTGCTTTTTTTTAAATTAATTTTTTATTCGTTTTTTTGATGTTTTTAGATGTTTTTCTCACTTTTTTATACTTTTCCCTTAGTTCCCATTTAAAATTAGGTATTGAAGTAAAAGATTTTCTTATTTAGTGTCGTTTAAAATTGAATTTTACCTAATATTCCTTTTAGGAACAATATATAATAACAAATTTATTTAAACTTCCTATAAAAATAATATTCAAATTAATTTCAACTTAAGCATAAAAATTATTATTTAATAGTTAGTTTTTCTACGGGAATCAAAACTCTAACTACCCAATATAAATATAATTGTAAAGCAAACTGAAGTAACCTTCATTTGTTGATTTTTCCCCTATACAAAAATAAAATCAACGAAGCGTTAAATCAAACATTTGCTCAATATATATGTAGAGAGAGAATTTTGATCATTTGATCAAACTAATCAATCATAATTTTCAACAAGAAAGAGACATCAAGATCGCAAATGAACACTCTACTTGGGGTAATACCAAAAGCTTGACCAGATACGATAAACGAATTATAATAATGGCCAAAAAAAAAGTTAAAAGATTGGGAACTGAACCTGAAGTTGGGCAACCGTAACGTAATTTAGAACGATCAAACGATCGATCAATAACTGAATAACCGAAGAAGACTGAGAGTATTATATCTGAATGAAGTAATTGTATCTTTACGTTCTGTCAGCTGCACTTTATGAGCCAGAACGCAGTCATAACAAACTATGAATGAGATTTTAACCATGTGTGTATATGTTATATGAGAAACTGCGTTTATAAATTAAAGCTAATGACTTGTAAAAATAACAGAAAATTCTTATAAGAGAATAAAAAAAAAACCAAAAGATAACTTTCAAGTCGTCAGAAAGATGCATTTACACACCATGCAGGAGAACCACGCAGATGTGTTTTCTAATACCCTCATGAAATGTATAAAAGAGGCGTATATGTTCTTATAAAGTGTATATATAAATAAATATATATTGTCGAGTTATTTATATATTCTTGATCAGCTTTTGCATAAGAAAAATGGGCGAATATATTCTTCTAAAGTGTATATATATATATAAATATATATTGTCTATATTTTTAAATATTCTTGAACGATTTGTAGACTCTTTAGAGCTATGTTAATGAAACAAGGCACAAATCTTTATTCATTCATTATAAATAAAAAGTTAATACATATTTTGCAACTGGCTAGATCGGATTACTATATCATATTGCTGTCAGCAACAATCGGTACAAAAATTAGATTTTACATGACATTTTTGTTTTTTGAAATGTTGCTGTCAAAATCAGAAATTCCAAGTTACAATTTGCGGTAGTTAATTGAATTTTTTTCCAAAATCGAACGACTTTATTATATAGGAATCATTATTCAAAATTTAAGTTTTAATATAAAAAACATTTTTCTATATCATTTTACATATTTATGCATCAAACTCAGCAGTTCCAATTTTTAATATACTTTCTAATCGAAGACAAATTAAATTTGATAAAAATTTAATAAATATATATTTTAGTTGTCATAGGAATTATCGTTCGAAAAATGCATTGCAAAAAGAAACTTTTTATATTTTTCAAAATTCCAATTCTAAATCACCTTATGATCCCCACAAGTGGACTATATTTTATTAATATAATATATATATATTTATAATATATATTAAATTATATAATACTTTATTAATAATTAAAACACTCTATCTCACATATATAGCAAAAATCTACCAAAATTTCAATTTCTTCCTAGGGTATTTATCATTGGCACCTCAAAATATAGTCGTACTTGCATTCAATTCTTCTTTCTTCTCCACAGGTCAAAATGCAGTAAACACAACGGATTTGTTGTTGTTGTTGTTATTATTGTTGTTGTTATTGTTGCTATTCAGTGGAAACCGAAACAGTTAAAAGCGGCTGCATAAAGTCTGCATCTGACGTCTTGGCAACTTCAGCCAACTGGCCAAAAGGCTAACAACTGCGTCAAGTTTATCAGCTGCAACAGCAGGCAGCAAAAGCCCATTAAACAAGTAAGAATATGGGCAATTAGTAAATGTTCGACTAACAGATACTCTATTACAAAAATATGCAAAGAATTCAGCTATGAAATTTTCTTTATTAAGAAAAAAAAAATTTAAAAAATTACAATAAAAAGCTACAGAGAAACAAAAAATTTAAATGTAAAGTATTTTTTTTTTTGTAATTGAATTTTGCAGTTAGAGTTGGCTTACAAAAAAAAAATAAGGTTATATACAACGATAGATATTTATATGAAATATCGGTGGTTATGCAGTTTATCTGGTTGTATCAAAAAAAAATATCGTTATTTAACTGCCGCTTCTAAAAATAAAATCAGTGATAATATCAACAAAATATTTTTAGGAAATCCTTACAAATATAATTAGATTAACGAGTATAATATTTAAAAAAATTTATTTATATATTAACAATATTTTTATTGACATTTATACCCAACAATGAGTTTAAAGTTTAAAAATCAAGCAAAATACTCAAATGTTTATTTCATAAATAAACTTTATTTTTTATATTGTTTTATTTAGCTTTTTAACAAGTTTAAGTAAAAAATAACATTAAACAAAATTTTATAAGGCTAAAAACATTTTTTTTAAATAATTTAAACCATTAATTCAAATAAAATAATTTTAATCAACTTAATTTTAATAAAGCTGCTTATGTAAAAAATAAAATTCAATAAAATTGTATAAACCTAAAAACATTTTTTTTGAATAATATAAACCGTCAACTCAAATAAAATAATTTTATTCAATTCAATTTTTAAAGACTTTTTTATAAAGTTTTTAACAAGTCTCTGTAAAAAATACAATTTAAAAAAATTAAATGAGTTATAGTTATACCTTCCAACTGACAAAACAAATCGTGAAAATGTACAAATAATGTAGAGTACATTTAATGACAAGCCTATTGCATATACCCAATATACTCTTTAGCTATAGGGCATAATGAAAACAAGCAGAGAACAGTTGCATGAAACAGACGCCAGTCTGCGGATCAAGTGAGCGGTGAGTAAAGAGAGATAGAGAGAGATTCAGAGACAGAGAGAGAACGACTTACAAGAAAAAACTACAGAACCGAAACATGAGTCACACCTTTCCTGGAGATTTGTTTGTTGTGAAGAAACAGCGTAGAAACGAAGAATTGGTAAAAGAGACGCAAACAAGTTACAAGTTACTTGAAGAGGGGTGAGAGACCCAACCAAGTTATAGCGACTCGCGTGACAATTGTGTGGGTAAGCGGCTTTAAAGATCATCAGACTATGGAAGAAACTGCGCCCAGTTCGAGTCCGGAAAGGGAATACTTAGTCCAAAAAGACTTTACTACCGAAATTTATGATTTTAGAAAAGAAAATTTTATTGAAAATAAGTTGTATTTGAAAGACTTGCTATTAATTTAATAATGATTTAGTTTGTGCCCACCCAGAAGCAATAAAAATATTTATGAATTTAATTACTTTTTTGTCTTGTTATTTAAATCAATAATACTTAATATACAAAATACTATAGTATTATCCTCCTTAGGTCAATGAAAGTATAACTCTTAAATACACTCATCTAATCTCAAAACATAACAGTTTTGTAAATGGATAAGATCTATAAAACTGTCATTTCGCAACAGTCCTCTTAAATTTGAACAATCAGCCACTTTTTAAGAGCAGTTCCATAAACAAAAGAAATAAGAATTTTTAAGTGTATATGACTCTACTAACAGATACCCTGTATTTATTTTTAGGTAAGAGAAATTTATCTTTATTTTTTTAGATGCTTTAGAATGTTCTATAAATTCTTAATAATTTTTCGATTTTTATGATATTTTCTTTTTGTAGATTTTAAATCATTATTTTTGATAAAAGGGTTTTATAGGAAAGATATTTTAATTGAAAAAAGAGGTTTGATCTAAAAATTTTATATGTTGATAAGAATAGAATACAAATATAAATATTTTTTATTTTGAGTTAATCTACAGGAATGTATAAATTTTACTAAAAATTTTTATTTAAATTTAAAAAATTCATCTTAAAAAATCTTCGCATGAGAAGAGAAGAACTTTCCCCTTTTTTTTACGCGGAAAATCACTTTTCTGATATGATTGTTTTATAGTAAAAAAAAGCTATATATCTTATATATCTGCTCCCTAGTATAGTATTGTATATATATTATAGTCTATATTCTATACCATAAAATATATTTTTTCTTCCTATTACATGCACTTTAAGCATAGCAAAGTACAGGGTATACATATAACCCGTTTTGTAGTCTGTTTTACGAGACAACCCAATCAAGTTTGTTGCAGAATGGGACAAGATGACTATTAAGATAGGGGAGTACGAAACAGAAGAATTGTAGCCTGTCGAATGAAGTTCAAGATCTACACACGACGACCTACTATTTGTGTCCGGTCTGTCAATCTGTCTGTCGGTCGGTCGGTCAGTGAGCATAAAGCCAATACTTTAATGGCGCCAGACACATCCTGAGCTCGTTCGAAACTGGAACGTAAAGAATCGATGGAAAATCAAACCCCCACAAATGAAACGAAGTAAGCGGTGTGTAGAAAACGCGTCATGAAAACCTACTTAAGCTAAAGAGGGAGAAAGAGAGTTGAAGACAAAGCAAGAAGAAGTAAGTAGGACTCGGACAACAACCAAAACAACAACAACAGAAGCGAAGGCAGTAACAAAAACAGGATGCGCATGCGCAGTAGAAATAAAACCAAAGGTGAACGTAAACATCATAATGACGTTGAGCGTTGAGTGGATGGAGGTAGGAATAAAAACACATAAAAAAGCGAAATCAAAGAAATCAACAAATAAACATAAAAGGAAACGTTTCTCAGAGCACAAACACAAACACACACACACGCACACAGACACACCCATGCAAACAATGAACTGAAGAACAAGAGCGATAAGAACAGCGAACAGCGCACAAAGGCAAAAGGAAACTTTAAACGAACGCGAGCGAATAGGTGGGCAGGCGGGTGGGCAACAGCAACAGGGGAATGGCAAACGATAAACGTCATCATGCAGATTATGCTGCATAAATTATCAAATGCAAAAAGGCAGTGCCCAAAAGGGAGCGCCGCAGCTGAGCATAGACAGCGAAAGAAAAAGAGAGAGAAGAGCAAAGTAGACATTACACGCTGTAAATAATTGTAATTTACGAACAGAAACCGAACAGGCAACCTGGTATCGTTGTGTACGGTACTGACTCTGCACCATCAAACCGACGTCTACCTGAACACAGCGAGCAGCGGCAAAGGTAAAGAGATGATGATGATGATGACAACGATGAAAGAAAGGAGAAGAAGAGCAACAGCAACAGCAGCAGCAGCAGCGCAATAGCAAACAAGAACAGCACGTACAAGAAATTAGCAAACAGAACTCTCTGTACATAAAAGAGAAATAAAAGCGAAACGTCAACCCCGAGACACACACACACACACACAACTCTACCAAACACACATACACATACTATTATGATTATTATGATGCTAGGCTGCTGATCATAATGATGAATGGCCAGCAGACAGACGTGTAACGTATAGATTTAAAGAAAAAGCGAAAAAAAAATAAAAATTAAACCCTGTGGCAGTTGTACAAACGGATTTACACACACACATACATGCACATACACACATGTCGGCCCCAATGGACATTGGACCACGCGTAACGCGTTTCTTGTAATCGTGGCCAGAATCGTAAAACGTGATCGAGTGCCTTATGTACAATATATTGGCCATGGGCTTTTGTTGTTGTTGCTGTTGTTGTTGTTGCCACTTTTTAATACTCAGTACACAGAATATGGCATAAAAAGGCTATACATGTTGAATTGTGCAAAATATATATACTATATAGATATTCGATTCTGTTAGTCCAAAGCAGATTTTATATTCACCTAATCCCGTTTTTTCGATGTTATCCGATTAATTTTTTGACTGCGTAAAAAATCATTTAAAAGTTTTCCCTCTCTAAAAATTCCTTTTCCCGGTTATACATACTAAGAAATTAAGAAAAAATTATAAAATCTAAAATTTTTCAATACGATAATACGATAGTCCAAAGCAGATTTTATATTCACCCAATTGCGTCTTTTCCGATGTTTTTTGATTAATTTTCAACTGCATACAAAATTATTTAAAAGTTTTCCCCACTCTAAAAATTTCTTCTCCCGATTATACTATTAAGAAATTACATTATACTAAATTTATAAAAAAAAAAATAGTATTTCCAAAGAATGCACAGAATGCTATCAAATCTAAAAATTATTCAATATAATAAATCTTTAGTACTATAACATGTTAAAATATTAATATTACTTACGTAATGTATAATCTATTTCCAAAAAATGCAAATATAAAAGATAAAATCTTTCAATCTGATAAATCTTTAGTATATCATGTCAAAAACATTAACATTATTTAAATATTCATAATCTGCTTTGTTTTTTCAATAGATTTCCTATAAAATCTTCATTTTAACTTTTTATTTCTGATTTTAAAATCTCAAAAAAGTTAGTACATACTACTTTTTTACCAAGAAATATACACTCTATATCCATATATTTATGTAATTTTTAAAAATACTATAAATACTAAAATCATTGAATATTTTAGGTCTATAATTAGTATATCATATAGTAAATATTATTTATCTATATATATTATTTTTCTCAGCATTTAGAATATACAGAATATCTGTTCGTTGAGCACTTTTCTTAAAAACATTCAATTCTTTTAGTATTTTTTTTCTGCTCTTGTTTGGTTTATATCTTTTTTTGGACTCGGTATCTGTTGTTGAACCATGTAGTATGATTATTTTGTTTTGTGTGTTCGGAGTCCAACAACTGCTTTTTCATTAGGGAAATACAGATCTACAACAACAACAACATGAATAACAACAATAGTTTATATTTTGCCTGGCTACTAATTTTTTTATTTTTATTTTTTTAGCTGCGCGATTCAGTCTCAATTTAGTTTCTATTCTGTTTAGTTGTTGTGTGTTCTCTTCTATCTTCCGCCTGTTCCCTGTCAACATTCGGGCTAATTTACAAGTCTGGACAAAAAGAAATTTACATGCAGAGACCGACAACAATATTTTGGTCTGTTTGTTGTATTGTTAGCTTGTTTTCCCCCAACTATAAGTTGTGGGTCAACGAATCAATGAATCACACAGCTCGTGGATGTTCCTATAAACAGCTGTGCGAATATTTTTGAAGAAGACTGTAAATCTAAGAATGTTCACACTTTTAAGTACTTTATATAAGTACATATAGCAATCTATTTATATTTTCATATAATTCTTAAGAATAAAAGCAGTTCCTGTTCTTTAGTTCACCTATAACACATTTCCTAAATTAAACAAAATATATGTCACTAAATTCAAATATTTCTCTCCTTTAAATGCGTTTAATTAATTTTTTATTAATATTTACTGATCTTACTATTTATGTTTATTGAAAGAACACCGCGCTTATTTATCGAAAATATTCATTGCACTTACTTAATTTTAAACACATAAAATTAATTAAATTATTCCCACAGGAAAAAAAAATTATTGCAGAGAAACCACGCTGCCTTATATACTAGCTGCTAGGACCGTTTGGGAATTACAGGCAAAATGTGCAAATGCGCACCAAAATCACGCCTTTAAGTATGAAAATTCTATTTTACTGGCAAATTCTATTTTTTACTTTCTAAACATTTTTGTGTAACAACAAATACTTGAATATAAAATATAATAAATACAATTAGAGATATATATAAATATAAGTACAATTTAATTATCAAAAAAATAAACTATATATTTATGTATACTCGATATATTTATGTAATTTTTAAAAATACTAATAAGAACTAAAATTATTAAATCTTTTAAGTATATAATTAGTATATCATATAGTTAATGTTATTTACCCATTTCTTTTAGCATTAGGAAAATACAGAATATAATAAAATAAAATATAATAAATATAATAGAAGATATATAAAAATATAATTACAGAAAAACGATTGTTTTTCAATTTGAAACGTTATTTTATAGCTTAGTGGTTATAATTTATCAAAAAAAAAATATATAATATTAAAAATAAATAATGTTATACACAAATTTTATCTAACATTTTTTTAAATTTTAGATAAAATAATCTTTTAGAAAACACCCATAAAAATATATTTTTTCTGTTATCAATTTAGGCAAACAATTTTTGACTGTGCCCCTAGATTTGTTATCATTTCTTATTTAAAAAAAAGAAGTTTTTACTCTTTATCAGCTAAAAAAGAACTGCAGATTGTTTATATTGCATTTATTTTTTATTTAATTACTTAAACAAAAAAACATTTGTTGACAACCATATAAGAGAATTCTTACTATAGATAGATTTAGTTGCTGGACAAGCAATTAATTTACAGACAACATATTTGAAATCTCCACTTGCTAATTAAAATTATCCGTAAAGAATAAACTGGTAGCTTCAAAGACCCCAAATATCTCGTCATAAAAAATTTGCATTAAAATATATATATATATAATTACAATTCTTTATATTGCGTCATTATTATTTTCCCACATGATAGACCAAAGCATTTATTAATTTTACATTAATTTTATTGGGGCTAAACATTAAACTGATTCCAAAATTAAAGTTAAAAATTTAATAAATACAATTAATTTATTTATTATTTAAAATTTAAAAAGACAATTCCAAATCTAAAGTTGAAAATTGAATGAAAATTCATCTTCTGTCATTTTTTCGGATTGTTAGGGCCATAATCTTAAAAGATTTAAGAAATTCATTACTACTGCTTCCTCAATCAAATTAGCAGGAAATATAGTTTTTACTTTTAGATAATTTTAATATAGACTTAATTTTTTAATAATGATGAAAACTAGTAGCTACTACAGCTAAAGCAATAGGCAAATGTCACCATTCGCATATCATAAAAAAATAATGCATAAAATAAATATTATGATGCTTATAATCTTAGATTAAAGCAATTAATAACAACGCGCCTCTGTAAATGGCTACGCCTACGCCTACACCTAGAACTCAACATTCCAATATGCAAAAAAAAATAAATAAATAAAAAAAAATCCAATTAGCAGAGACGAGAAATTTAAGAACCGATTGAACACAATTACGCGCATAATTTAGCGTCGTTATCGCGATGCTAAAGCTGCCAACGCAAGATTGCTTTTAGCTGGTGGAAACAGGTTTTCTTAGTTTTGATTTTGGTTTGGGGCTTTGAATTTCATAGAAATTTAGTCACTTACCGCTTTTAAGACGATCGTTAATTAAATCCTCAATCAGCTGGGGACATTCGCATTCGATGGCATAACAGAACTGCTTGAATTTCTCAAAGCCACTTTTGGCAATAATATCGATAAGATTATCGCATTGCAATCGTAGAATTTCGGCATCGTTGAGAGCTTCGGGAACAACAACAACGACGCCACCGCCACTGCCTCCGCCTCCAACAGAGGGTGTAAGGGAACGATTGTCGCTCTGAGCGTGATCACCATTGACACTTGCACTGCGAGAGGAACCCGCTAAACTTGCGCTATATTCGCCGCCTACGCCGCTGACACTGGCGCTGCAGCCGCTGCCACTGCCGCTGCCGCTGCCACTGCTGGCGACAGCGCTGAGCTTTCGTTTTGTCAAAGCGCCCACGCTTGATGGTGCACTGCCTGGCTGTTCAGTAGCGGACGCTGCTGCTGCTGCTGCGGCAGCGTAGGGTTTTAACAGTAAATCTTCCTCGGACTGGCTGAGCACAGAGTTTTTGACAAGTACCGCTAATAGATCGGTGCTGCCTAGATCTAACATAATACGCTCCTGATGACGTGAGAGCAGCAAACGCACTTCTTCCTCTTCTTCTGGCGTCATTTTGACGTTTTATTTTTGATTATGCTTCTTATTTGCTGTTGTTTTCGTTTACTATGCACTTTGATTTATTGCACTTTTTTGTTACACATACACACACTTGTTGCTGTTGTTATTTGTTATAGGCCATTAGCATATTCGTATTATTATTAAGATTAATAATATGTATATTGTATTTATTGTTATATTACTCGAAACGCAAAAAAACACAAACGCGCGCCATTTATTGGCGTTGACGCCGTTTAATTCGTTGCTCCGCTCGCACAACGTTCGTTCAACAAAGTCAGAAAGTAACTGAAAAACCGGCTCGGCTTAAAACAGCGACGGAGTCTCTTACACACAGACACTGTTGCCAATTCAGCTTTTTTCCCCGTCAAATCTGGATTTTTTTCAGAGTCCAATTGCGGGAAAAAGACCAAAACAGTGAGGGTTTTTTTGTTTTATACAAATAAATAATATTATATTTGCAGGCTTAACATAATTTTCTATCCGTAAACACAATGGTTTATCCAATTCAGATTTTTCGTTTTAAAATTTAGCTTTTTTCGACATTGTTCCCACCAAAAACAGCCTTTTTGCTTCCAAAAAGTTGTCAGCACTGAGAGAGCGAAACGCCCGCACATTACAGAGAGCACATTGCACAGTGGCTCATTATTATTATGTTGAGGTAAAATTTGTGCACTTTATCAACCTGTGCAATTGCTTTATTTAAAATTATTATTTGATGGGACTTTTAATAATAATCTAATAAGATAAGACTGAACTCTTAAGCCAAGTTTTATATATGTACATATGAAGGTACATAATTAAATAAAAGTGAGTTCGTATAATATAACATGCGATACTATAATATACAGATTAGGTATTATATACATTTACTTGAATAATTTTCTGATCTATTATTTATTAAATGATTTTTACCTTATTTTTAAAAACTAATTTTTTTGCTGCTAGTTTTAGAAAAGGGAACCACGGTTCAGCACTAGTAAATAAATGTGGTTGTTTCTCTTATATGCAGCTGCAATTGCAGGCGATAGCCGATAACAGTGAATTTTTTTCTGTTTTCTGTTTTGTGTTGAGTGAGTGTGAAACAACAAAGTCAAACAAAACATAAATGCATTTGCTGTGCCTCTCTCTCTCTCTCCTCTCTCAAAACAAAGCATTTGCTTTTGCGCTGTTATATACAGTGGCTCCCATCTTATTTCATGCAGAATACATTTACAACTTTGATAGGCTATATCTTGGAACATATTGGTTATATAAAAATAAATTAAATGCAGAATTCTTTATTATTAATTTTGGATTCTAATAAGTTAATAAAGTATGTGAAACATTTTTCTTCTGCTTAAAAACCAATTAAGAGCAAAAAAGTACTAAATAAAATCTCACAGCTTATTTTGTGCAGTCGCGTTTAATTTAATTTAAGTAAATAGTTCATCTTATTTCTTTTAGGGCTTTATTATAAACTATTTATTTTTGCATTAATTTAATTTTTTCCACCTGGCGTGATGTATTGTTAGCGAGATACTTTTTGTGTTGATTGATTTTTAGGAAGAGAAAGCATTTTCTACACATTTATATTATTATTTAGACTTTAAAATTAACAATTAAGAATTCTGCATTTAAATTATTTCGATATCTTTAATGGTTTGCAAGATATAGCCTCTCAATGTTGAATATTTTTTCTGCCTTAAATAAGGTGGCAGCCACTGTATGTTATTGAATATCGTAATGCAATATCGTAAATTACTTCGGGTTCTTGTATTGGGTAATTGGTTTGTTTAGCAAATATAATTTTTAAATAGATTACAAACGATATACAATGTAGACACGTTTTAAAATGAAGATTATTAAACATTTAGTTTTGATTTGAATTTAAATAAATATCAGACAATTCCTGTAATCGATTTTACAGTAAATAACAAGTACGAAATTTAACCAAATATTGACAAAATGGGAAACTGAACAATAAAAATACGAAAACAAAAAATTATCTCTAAGATAAAATTGAAACCATCAATATCTTAACAAACAGAGGTCACGTCCATGTCCTTTCAACAATAATGAGATGTTAAATTGAGCACGTTTTAAAATCAACTTATCGTTTATTTCTTTTTAACACTTTCTAAGTAAAACATATGAGAATTGTGTTTTTACCTGTCCGCGGTGAATTCGAAAGGAAATCTTTGAAATTTTTTGCATGTCTGGCATATTTTAAATTCTTTTTTATTGCGTAATATGAAACGACAATCAACAAATTAGCAGATTGCCACCCACAACCATAAAATTGCAATAAATATTTAAATGTGGTTGTAAAAATTTAATATACGAATACAGTGAACGCTGAATAAGTGGAATTGTTAAACTAAAAATTTAGAATTAATTATAAATGAAAGTTAAGTTAAATAAAAGTTATATTAATGTTTGTATAAATATAAATAAAGTATATTTAAATACAAATTTTATAAAAATGTTTAGTAAAATTATAAAATAAATAAGTGTTAAATATTAATACATATTTTATTAAAATATTATTAATCAAATATCTCTCTATATCGAGCGCAAACTGTAATTGCCTTGCCTCATGCGATCTACTAGTTGAATGTTGTAATACTAGAAATTATTCGTATATAGTATGCCGCCCTCTTAACTGAACAACAAGTTGAATAGCTTCATAATTTATGCGAATATGCAGTCTTGTTCAAAATGTCGACCATAATTCTAGGCGTTGAATTGAACTCAAATTCCACGCACTCCCTCAAAAGTATTTTCCACGTCTCTTCAATCGGTGCAACATTCAATAGATGATTTTTTATGAGTGTAAAGAGTGTGGGTAGAGTAGCATTCAGACCATCTAAATTACAATCAATTTTATACGACTTAACAATTGTTGTAAATATTATTCGATTGCAAAGAATGGGTGCTTCAATTACTGATATATTTTTAAAGAAAATTCTCATAGAATTTCAAGCGATTTAAACATCATGCAACAAGTCTGTCCGACTATTTTTTAATATTATGTATATATTTCTATTTTATCATATTAAAATTTAAGTTTACTATATTTGAACTTGCAAACAGAACTTGAGTTTTAATCAAAAACCAAGTCATACCACAAAAATAATACATATTTATTTCATTTTTGGTTTATTCATGGCCTCTAGCTGATTAAAAATTGTTGAAAAAATTATTTTAAATAAATACGCTTAAAGGACAGATATTATTTTATCGAAGAGTATTTTCAGTATAATTTTAAAAAGTATATTTGATTACAAATATTATAGTTACCTCTACAAGGGTATAAAAATTAGGTATGCTTTTTTTCCAAACACATTTTCAAAGCTTTTTATACCGTTGCAAAAGGGTATTATTTCGAAATGTGGAATGCATAAAAGAAGACGTCTCCGACGTCTCATAAAGTATATATATTCCCGTCTGTTTCTGTGCAAAGTTTTTGGCTTTATCTTTGAGCTATCTTGATGAAACTCGGCACAGATGAAGCTTGATAATGTATGTAGTTTGTATGTTAACATCAGCCCGATCGGACCACTATATCATATAGCTATGGAGGAAAAATCGAAGACACTTCCTTTTTAATGAAAAGTGTTTGTATGAATAACTTTTTTGTTTTTTATGATAGCAAAGCCAAATTTGGCATTCAAAATCTTCTTAGAAGACCATTGCAAGGGTATAAAGTTTCGGCGTGCCGTTTTTTTTTTTTTACTTTTATACTACACTTACAAAGTAGAGACTACTGTGGCTATTAATATACATAACATACATGACATGGAGAAAATATAATCGTCCATTTGCCAGCTTGTTCTCGATTAGTTCAATCTAACTGTTGAAATTCCCAAACCCTATTATTTCATGGATCAGGGAATTACATTTGCAAATACAAATCCTTCAATTCAAAAATCAAACATGAGGGGGGCAGAAGAAGTGTTATCAAATGCGCCACATGTTACTTGTTCGATGTTCGATGCCTGTTTTATATTGCTCGTCACGTCTCTGCAGCTTCCTTCCTCTGCAATTAAGAGATTTGGCCAATGGACGAATTAAAGCCCTGTTCCACACACACTCGCACTCTACTCTGTTGTCTGCTGCATTTCCTTTTTCCTGGTTCGTGAGTCTGTCCAACCACCCAGGGAGGGTGTATTTTATTTTTTTTTTTGGACATTCATCAATATTGTTGTTTGGCTGGTAACCCTCAAAAAAGTAAGTGTTGTGTATCTTACACACACACACACACTCGACTCTCTACTCGCAGGTGAAATTGTTTGTTAATCATCTGGGGAGTTGAGGCATCTTATTATATGGTAGTCAATTTTCGAGATTGCCACTGCACGTGGTAATTCTCGCTGGATCTCCTTTGAGTTACAATAGTATACAATTTTTATTATTTCGTAATTACTTATTAGGCATTCATTCAACTGCCAAGCTGTTATTTTATCTTAGCTCAAATGAAAAACCCATAAAACTTTAAGCTACAGCTGGTGATACACATAAAAATAATATTAAAGGTGATAATTGGCTATTATTTTTAGGGCTTATCACAGACCTTAAACGATTAAGGAATCACAAACAAGTCTACCATGCAATTAAAATTAATTTTCGTTTAATACAAAATTGTTGTTTAAAATATGTCTTTTATATTTCATTGAGCCTTAACAAAGCTTAAAAAATAATCAAATAACAAATACAAATTATATTAATAAACATTATGCTTAACAACAATAATTATATTTACATTATTTTCTTTTCTCGAAAATTGAGGCGCCTTAATGCCTTTTATATATTGTATGTACAAATGTATATGACTGTACTTATTTATGTATGTAGGCATGTCTGCATAGATTTGTCAATAGTTGAAGACCAAAAGTGGATGGACTACAGTTAATTACTCAATCTCTTGCATTCCACCTGTTTCTCTCTCTTTTTTTCTTACACACACTCTCACTCTCTCTTGGACTTGCCAAAACGCGCTTTGATCAAAGCTTATACTAATACAAACATAAACATATAAAATCGTTGCAGTTGTAAGAAGTTCCTGATTACATAATACTCTGCTATTTACGGGGGCGAGACAAAAATATATTTTTGGTTTAATATTTAACTGCTGAAATGTGTTTAGTAATATTAAATTGATAGATAAGGTTTACTGCTTAAAATATTGTCACTTTAGCTAATACGAATATATTCCCACACTTACCCAATTTCATTGTACTAGTTCAAAGAGTCAAAAAAATTACATTCACACATACAATATACTCTTTATTCCCTTGTAAAGAGAGTATTAAAACTCTCCAAGCTCTCACACACACACACTGAATGATGCATAAAGGAAACACAAAAATGATAATGCAAAAAGGCAAAGAATGGCAAACTCACTTTCGTCAAAGCGATGGCGACATTCAGAAGTGAATTTAACAGCGTGCCGAACACTCACTACGACCGCCTAACGGCATTGAGAAAAAAATTGACCACGTGTTTTCAGCAGTGGCGCCAACAACTGCTTAAACATCATCACCAACATCAGAAGGAACGTGGCAGTACCCAGTTCTATAAGATCTTCCTAAACGCGAACTGTACAATTTTGGGCGAGAAATCAACGTATTTGCGCAAATTCAAGAAGATTTTCAGAACACGCCAGAATTTGGCGAATGTTAGAACAGCAGCAGCAGAAGCAGCAGCAGCATCAACAGCGCATGCTCAAACCGCGCTAAGAAGGGTAATCAGCCAGGAGGAGCAAGAGCAGCAGCTACAAATTGTGGCCACGCTCTTTTCATCGACATTAATATCGAAACATAGCTCAAGCCGTTCCATCAGCTCCATCATGACAATTATGGAAAATACATATATTGGGGTGCGTGATGAGTATCCCGAAATTGATGCTGAAATACGAGCCATACTGCTGGCCAATGCCCAGAATGGTATCACGATATCGAGCATCAAAAGTAAGTATAAACTTAATTTAAACTTAATAAGAAACTTAATAAGAAGCAATTCAATAAAGTAGCGTTACAAAATTGAAAGTATCATTCCAACATAATTATCAAGCTGAAGCTGAACCTTTTCTTTATATACATATTTTTAGTATATTTCTATTGTCAATTTTGAAAAGTTTTAAATGCAATAATATGCTGCATTTTTTTTTTTTTATTAATTTTATTGCAATTTTGAATAGTAAATCTAAATTTGTTTGCCGTTTTCCAGGCTAGCATTAGCAAGTTTAATTTTTTTCCATTAAAACACGGGTTTCCCGTAACACGAAGTTAAGAACTATTTTAACATTTTATTCTTCTTTTTTTTTTTTTTGTTAATTAAAGAGGAATATCGAGTTTTGACGGGCACTTCATTTCCGCTAAACGACAACATCACAGATTTTCTGCTTACCATACCACATGTGACGGCAGAGTGTTGTGTGTCTGGCAAGCGCATTTTTAACATCAAGCCAACAGATGAAACCCGTCACCTGCACGAGATGATAACACAGCAGAAGCAGCGTAGCGGTGACGGTGGCGGCTCCATTATACAGGAACCACCACGTCTATGGCGTTCCCAATACAAACGACGATCTCCCCAGAATTTCAACAACTATAATATGAACATTAGCGAGAAACCATCAGCAGTCAAAATGGCGTCGGTGCAACACTTGGCCACGGTTGCAACGGCGCCTATTTGTAGCTATCAGGACAACTGGAAGCATCTGTAAGTGAAAATAATTTTATTTTTTTACTAAACAATTAAATATTTCAAAAGCAATAATCGATGGAGCTTTCATTAAAAATACTAGCATAAATGGTTTGTTTCTTATTCTATTCGAAACAAGTTTTATTTTATTAAAAGAAAAGAGCTAAATGTCGATAAAAAAAAACACCAATAACTATTGCTGATTTTTGATTAAACATAGAATTTATAATTATTGACCGGCTCAAAGTGAAACAAATAATTCTTCAATAAGGAATTCCCCAAATATGAAAATCAATAACACAAAATATGATAAGAAATTAGAAAATATTGGAGAACTGCTTTGGGAGTAACCATACAACCCATCACAGGGAAATTCTCGATTTCAAAATAAAACATTTAGTTATGCCATCAAGTTGCCACGTAAACCATTTGAGAATTTTAAGCGTCAACAATATTTAAACTACTTTAAAAACACGCAAAAATCGTTTACCCAACTGCCAATTACAATTCCTAAACTTGAAATCTGATTTTGTTGAATATGGAATAAAATAGCTTTGTTTAATTTTATGCATATTATTTATAACTTGATATTATTTTTATTAAATTGTAACATTTTTATTGGTACCAAATAATTCGTACTTGAGGCAACGACTGAGTAGAATATGTTCATTTGAACTGTTCGGTGAACTAGTCTGTTGTGAACAATGGAGACGCGAAAATTTATTTATTTAGAAAATATTTTTGTTTCTTAGCCGATATAAAGTCTGTAATATTTTAATATTTTATCAATATATTGCAGCAACAATCAGTATCAGTTAACGCAGCTAACAGCTCCAACTAACAACAATAATAATTACTCCATTGGATTGGATCCTGCACAATTACAAATGGCACAGCCAGCGGCAGAGCATCAACATCAGCATCCACATCCACATCAGTTAGAAGAGTATACACATAAACGGCGTTATGCTTATACACCCACACCAACACCAACAACATTGTCATGTCCATCGCAACATGATTCCATGTTCACCATCAACTCGGATTGTGATGCATATCTATTGGATTTTCCGCTGCTGGGCGATGACTTCTTCTTGTACTTGGCGCGCATGGAATTGAAATGCCGTTTCAAAAAGTGTAAGTTAGAATGACTGCAATGAAAAATGTATTTGTGCCTTACATCTATCTATTCATGTCTTGCCTGGTCCATAGATGAGAGGGTGTTGCAGTCAGGTCTTTGCGTCTCTGGACAAACCATAAATGCTGCACGGACACGCTTGCGACACGTGGAATTGCCTGAGATGACACAAATCATTGTTAACATCGGCTCTGTAGATATTATGCGTGGCAAGCCGTTGGTTCAAATCGAGCACGATTTCCGTCAGCTAATCAAGGAGATGCATAACCGAAGATTTGTGCCTGTACTGACCACGCTGGCACCGTTGGCCAACTATCGCCACGACAAGCAGACATGCGATACGGTTGTGCGTTTTAACAAGTTTATACGCAACGAGGGACGACATCTAACAGTTATTGATATACATGGATGTCTGGTCAACGAGAAACAAGTCGTACGTTTCGATTGTTTTCAGAAGTAAGTGGAATCATTGATATTATTAAAAATTCAAAATATATTTAAATTAATTAATCCATTTTTTTAGCGGGCCACGTAGCGTGACAGGCTCACCAGAACCATATGTATTCTGGAACAAAATCGGACGACAGCGTGTACTGCAAATGATTGAACAGAATTTGGAGTATATTTAGAGCTGATCAGGAGTAGGAGCTAGAAAGCGCCGGTCTGGTACCAGGCTTGATATTGTACAAGTTTTTTTTTTACACAATTCTCAGATGACGGCACGCTGTTTTGTTTTTAAGAGAAATTTCATTTCAAATTGTTATTTTTAATGTGTTTTATGTATGTTTCGTCCTGTTAGTCTTTAGTTTGTAATATATATGTGATAAATGTTGTAAATCTATATATGTGTTTATATGTTCTATATGTATTCTTTGTGATTCACATACCACATACTACTACTACAAGTTTCTATCGCTTGGAACACTGATTTGTTATTAATTCGAATTTTGGTTAATTGTTTTTGCTGCTATCCCAAAAACTCTGACGAAAATTTGAGTTATAAAAAAACCGTAGTTTCAAGCTTTTCCCTAAATATTTTTCATTGTGATTCCCGCACAGAGCATAATGAAAAATGTCATCATAGCCAAAAACATTGCAATGTTGTAAACTGTTTTTCCAATCTCTGTTCTTCGGGCCAACTTTGTTCATGCTCATGTATACGACCTGATCATATATCTGTGCACAGGATTTATATATATACATTTGAGACATGTACAATTTTGGTTCCATGAAAATGCATTTGTTTCACTTCAAGCTTGCACAATATCAATGCCGCGGCTATTTAAATAAATATATGATATGTGTTTAAGCATATTTAAGTGAAACATTTGCGTCATTTTCGTGTTTTGTCTTGAAGTTTATAAAAATGTACACTGTATACCTAACACACTTATCAAAGTGCGCGCTAATTAAAGCGTGTTATCTTTCAGTGTACGTTCAAAGAATTAATCTTTAAATTATTTTGTATAAAGATACTATGCTACTAGCTAATGAATATAATTATAAACTATTTCTTGTTTGTATGTTAAATGTATGTGATGTAACCTTTTTTTTTTGTGTCCAACCATAACAAGCAATGTAAAATCCAAAAAAAAGAAAAAAATATTAAAAATAAATAAATACCATGCATGGGGAAAAACATGAAAATATAAAATATTCGAACTCATTTTTATAAAAGTCTCGTTAAGTATTACGATTGTAGGCTTTATAAAATTTAAAATGTTTGCAACAAATTTAAAGAGCTTCTGATACCGATCTGAATTACAAGCTTAGGGAATAAGGTATATCCATTTCTTCTATATCTTTTACCAGATCATTCCGACGTGCGTTGCTATTTCCTGCTCCTGATTTTTTTAAAATGAATTTTTCACCCACTTACCGATATAATTTTAATAACATTTTTCCAGAGTGCCAACCTACGATATAATAGGAAGATATTGCCACAAATTTAAGATTTATAGCTTCTATCGTTTGGTCTGAGAGTGAGTCGCCAATCAATCCATCAGTCAGGTTAAACAGTTTTATATATAGATGAGCAAAAAACTTATAAATTCACTAAAATATATAACATCCACACAATTGATCGATCGGTTGAATATTGAAAATCTTTTAGACCATTGCCTACCGAAGAAAGACGCTCATTTTTTGTTTTAATTTTTAAATGTATTTTTGCTTTAATATTGATAATACCTTTAAGAATAAGAATTCTTCATTAATAACTTTATTGATACTATCTTTGAACTCAAAATTAAATCTTCTTGTAATGTCTTAATTCAATTTTTCACATTTTACATATGCAATTTCAGTTTTTTCTTTATATTTTCACATTGTATTGTATGTATATACATCAATTAACAAACAAAATATATACTTACAATTACGCATAAACGGTAATCGGGATAATCTATAATCCTTGACAACATTTTTAAGCCAATGGCTTAATATTTAACAAAAATGTAATTATATAATGCTTTCTAAACATTGTAAGCTTAATTCTAATATAATATATAAGCCCATTGAATTTAATTTTAACTTGAGAAAACTTCAAGTAAAATAAAAACATATGGGATAATTAGAACATAACTCATTGCATTTAATTTTGACTTGAGAAAAATTCAAGTAAAATAAATACCATATGTAATAATTAGAACATAACTCCTTCTTCATATTAAACCATACTAAGTATTCAATTAGTATGACAAAAGAACAAATACATAAACAAAGCGAAGTTTCTAAAGGCTGAAATAATTGTTCAAAGCCTTTAAATTAAAAAATTAATAAAGAAATTAAGTCTGCACTTGCTAAGTAGCGCATCTTTTGAGAATCTGTAGAAAGGCGATTAAATTTGATGTTTTCAAAGGGCCAGATCAATGTCTTCCTTATCAATTAAATGTTGACGGAACTCTGGATACGATGGTATGTTCATTGGAGTATCATGTAAGCCTGAAAAACAAAATATATTAAAACAAGAAATAATTGACTATTGTCGATGTACCAAAGATAAAATATAAATTCTTGCAGAAAAGTCGTTCATTCTGAATCTCATTAAAAATATGGCTAAAATTAGTGAATAAGTAAATTTCTTAGTTAAGCACAACATTCTAAAAATTGTAGGTAATAAAATAAATAATTTTTTGACCGATTTATATGGAATGCATCAAAGCTAGGAGTTGATTAGCTTGTTGGGCATATCCTGTACAACAAAATTGAACAGACACTGGCTGGTTCTACTTGACTCTTCGCTACATTATACATTTCGTAACTATGTATATTAAAAAAACCTCTGCAAGAATATATATTTTGGACTTTTACCCAAGGTATTCTCCGCTCCAAGGGCACCGAGGGCCTGCAACGCTTTCAGCCAAAATGGCGTTGCTGAGTCCCTTCCTTCTGAAGTGATGGGTCATCAGTCGGTGAAGGACGAATACTTTCTAGTCGTGAACCACTCGTGGTTTTTAACAGATTTTTGTTAAATTTTGCATTGTACTCTTTACACTTTTCATGTAAAGCAATAACTTGTTTTTCACCCTTCTCGAGTTCCGCTTTCAACTATAAATATTAAAGAGCTATACATTTATAAAGCTTAAAAAAATATATATAGTTTAATTAAGCGTTACCTTTGAGGCCTGAAGTATTAACTTATCCATTTCAGCAAAGTGCTCCTCTGACATAGTTTTGAGCATTTCCTCTAGTTTGGCGTTTTCCACAAACAGTTGTTCGGCTTCTGTAATCAGATTCTCTACTTCTTTAGAAATCGTTTTCCTTTTTTCTTGTTTTTCCCTTTTCAGCTGGGAGTTTAAGAGAGAATTCAGATAATGATCATTCTCGCACTGTGCCTGCACTTCATCAAAATCTGAATTATCTACGGCGTATACATTTAGCTGATAAGCCTGATACTCATATACATAGACACCAACAGCTGGATATGTCGATGGAATATATTCAAAACTTATTTCAGACTCTTCATAGTAATACTGGAAAATTACTGATGACAGTGGCATATTTGGTCGTCGTTCCATTTTTTTATTTTCTATTTTTAAAAGATGGTTATTTACACATAAACTTAGTTTTAGCATACATACATAAACGTGTATATTAATTTACCTCTAACCTCAAAGTTTTGCTTTAAAAGTTCGCGATCACAGAAATTACACAGATCTGAGCTCACAAGGCAATGAGCAAGGCACACGCACGACTGAGCATGCAAAAGTAACTTGGAACCAAAGCTTGTCTGATTAAATTGTACCACTTACTAATACATACAAATAAATCTACACAAACTCTAATATTCTATTATAAAGCCAAAAGTAAGTTGAAATAGTTGAAACTTTGAAAACATATTCCAATAAAAATATGAACAGAATTAAAAGAATTTGAAAAAAAGCAATGAGGCAAAATGAACTGCTTAGTGAGCCAACAAACTCTAAATGTACCAATTTTGGTACATGTGTAGTGGGCTATTTGGCACTTCATATAAAGAAAGCGCATTTGTACGAATTTGACAATCTCATTTTAATATTGTTAATTAAATAATCGATATGCGATTCTAATAATAAACATCGTCAAATAAATCTAAAAGCCATTATTTTGCAGTAGTGTAGCAATAAACATTTTTGTGATCCGTTATTTAGCGGTGAAAAACGACTGGCGATAATAATCCAATGTTATTATTGCGTAAACAGATTAATCTTTGCGTTAACATATTGATCTTGTGTTAAAAGAAATTTACAAGAGAAAATCGATTACCACTATAATATCAAAGATATATGGGCAATCTATTTGCGCCTGTATCGATAAAGATCACTGAATCCTCAAACTGCTCATCTCAATTTCAGTCAGTTGCACATCTCCATCTCCACCAAACGCAAGTGAGTGCGGTGTGCAGCAAAGGTCATTAATGTAAAGTATGGACAATCTGTTCAGTAAAATGGGAATTTCGCACGTAATAAACAATTTTCAATCTCAGGCAATTCGACATTATTGAAAATAAGACAATTTGTCAAAATCAAACAGCTGAAAGTAATACTTTATTTTATTATTGTCTAATTACTGAGTTTTTAAAACTTCGCCAGCCATAAAATACTTTTTAAATCGAAACATTTATTTAATGTTTTTTAATTTTTTTTGAATATGTTTGTTAATGTTTTGTTAACAATTTACGGCCGATAATATAATTAACTGTATTTTATTTATACAATGCTTTCAAAACATTGTAAACTTAAATACTTTTATTTTTTTTCTTTTTATTATAATATAATATTTAAACTCATTGAATTTAATTTTTGACTCGAAAAAAATTTATGATAATGCCGTATGATAAGGCGTTAAATAAAGTATGGAATAATTAGAACTTAATTATTTCTTTGAATACTAAGTATTGCTTAAGAACAAGAACTTAAAGCGAAGTTTCTAAAGCACGAAATAATTTTTCACAATCTTTTAATTAAAAAATTAATAAATAAATTAAGTCTGCTTGCAGTTGCTCAGTAGCGTATGTTTTGAGAATCTGTAGAAAGGCGATTCAAGTTGATGTTCCTTGTACATATGAAAATGCAGTTCGCGATCCGAGCCAGAACGCCAACCACATTGTCTGCAAAGGGCCGGATCAATTGCCTCCTTATGCACTTCAATTAAATGTTGACGGAACTCTGGATACGATGGAATAAGCATTGGAGTATCATTTAAGCCACAGGGCAAGCACACCCAGGGTCCTGAAAAACAAAATATATTAAAATAAGAAATAATTAACGATGTACCCTCTGCAAGGATATAAATAGGTTGGTTTTGGACTATTACCCAAGGTATTCTCCGCACCAAGTGCACCGAGGGCATGCAACGCCTTACGGCCAAAATGCCGTTGCTGCGTCCCAGCTGACTTAAGTGATGAATCAGCAGTCGTTGCAGGACGTATACTTTCTAGTCGTGAATCACAATCGGATGATGAACTTAGATTCATGTAATTTAACAACTTTTTCTTATATTTTCCAATGGACTCTTCGCACTTTTCATTTCCATTTAAAAGCATTTTGTTGACAGAATTTAAAGCATTAACTTGTTCATCGCACTTCTTGAGTTCGTCTTTTAACTATAAATATTAAAGAGCAAATATATAAAACTTTGAAAAAAAATATAGTTTAATTAAGAGTTACCTTCGACGACTGAAGTTTTAATTTAATCATTTCACCAAAGTGCTCGTCTTTCGTAGTTTTGACTGTTTCCTCTAGTTTGGCGTTTTCCACAAGCAGTTGTTCGTTCTCTATAATTAAACTCTCCACTTTTTTAGAAATCGTTTTCAACTCACTTTCTTGATTACTTTTTTCTTGCTTTTCCCTTTTCAGCTGGAATTTCAACTTGCATACATAACAATTCAGAAAATTATATTTCTCGCACTCTGCCTGTAGTGTAGCGAACACTGCTGAATTATCTATGGCGAATACATTTTGCTGATACGCCTGATACCCATATCTATAGGCGCCAAAACCTGAATATGTCGATGGAATATATTGACAGTTTATTTGAGACTGTGCATAGTAATATGGTGAAATTGCTGATGACAGTGGCAGGTGATCCTGTGGTTCCATTTTTTTATTTTCTATCCTTAAAAGATGGTTATTTACATATAAGCATAGTGTAACTAGCATACATACATACACACATATATTTATTTACCTTTTAGTATTGTTTTAAGGGCTCGTGATCACAAAAATTGCACAGTTCCGAACACAAAAGGCTGTGAGCAAGGCACATGCACGACTGAACTTACAAAAATAATTTTGTACCAAAGCTTGTAAAAAATGAACCTTGTCTGATTAAATTTTACCATTTACTAAAACATACAAATAAATCTAAACAAACTCTAATATTCTATTACACAACCAAAACTAAGTTGAAGTAGTCGAAACTTTGGAGGCATATTCCAATTAAATTATAAACAGAATCAAAAGAAATTAAAAAAATCATTGAGGCAAAGTAAATTGCTTAGTGATCCAACAAACACTTAATGTACCAAGTTTGGTACATATGTTATTTGGCACTACATGTATAGCGGGCGCAATTGTACGATTTTGACACTCTTATTTTTATATTGTAAATTTAATAATCAATATGATCTTTTAAGTATTGGTATTCAAATATATTGGTTTTCAAATTTGATAACAATTAACATTAATATATTTATTTTTTTTTGGACTTATAAATAAATTTGACTCTTAATAAATGTAGCCAGTAATTTAAATTTGACCGCTAAAAGTTTAAAATGTTATATTTTCCAGCACTATTTCCAACTTCATATGCCAGCACTACCCATTTTTAATAACAGATTATGTTAAATTTTTGTATCGGCTATCGGATTTCGCTTGTATGGGACGGCTTTTAACAATAAATTTAGATCCTTGATTTTTCTAAGTCTTTTGAGACCAAAACAATAGCTCTACGTGCTCTCTCCAAATAAGTACGGGTATGATGAATTTACAAAAATTTAATTTAAATTAATATTTTTGCGCTGACAATTCTATTGACTCTACAGTCGGATAATCAATCGATAAGCTGGCTAGTCAGCTGTGTGTGTCACACGAGTGTGACCGCATAAAAATACTAAACATAAAATCGATAACATTTCCGACAATTTTAATTTAGAAGGCAGGCGAAGTGAGTAGCATTGTGTTTGTGTTGAAATAAATGCTAACAAATTCCGATTAAGTTAAATTCTTTTAGTACAATATGGCATCTTTTTTGGCTCGGGCAGGTGGTACACTCATCGAATCGGTGAAACCCCAAACAGTAGCAAAGGTAAGTTTCGTGCAATGTTATAAAATCCATAAATTTTCTTCGTACATTTTACATAATTGCAAAGCAAGCTGCAGCAACAACAATACGGCAAGGTGAAGAGTGGTCCGATCGCGCTCTCCCTAAGAGAGCGATACCACCTGACTTGCGGTCTTTTTCTTCAATTTGTTTTTTTTTTTTCATGCGTATATGCATGTACATATGTGCGTGTGTGTGACGCAATGTTCGTCTGTTCCTCAGTGTCAGATAAAACTGAGACCTTGAACACCAATAGCCGCAATTTGCGTTTCTTTTTTATCAATGAGCAGTGACAACTGTTGCTTGCTGACGTTTCCGCTGACGAGCCCACTATTTATAAACTTAATCATTGCCAGTTAGATTTGATTATCATCACGATAAGCCCACTCTTAACCCACATTTCAATTGGCGAATCTTATTTTATGACCTACAGACATAAATACAAATACATACATACATGCATGCATACGTATGCTATGCGTCATTGTGTAAACCCGATTTATTTGCATTTTGTTCGCTTTTAATCCAATCAGACACTCGTGACTTTTAGCTAATTTGAAAAATATTACTTTTTGTTTTTGTTAACAGATCCTCAACTACACCCCCATTGGGCTACAGCAAGTGAGAAATCTTAATGTACAGGAGCATGTCTCATATACGCTACTTAATGAAACCCAAATCCCAACGCCTCGGTAAGTACACAAAACAAACAACAGTCCAAAGTTGAACAGATGTTTCATCGCCACTTTTCATGGACTTTGACTATAGCGCCACTATCATTTAATAAAAATAAACAAAAACAGAGCGGCACCGATAAGTATCAGTATATTAATAGTAATTATATATAGGACTAATGCCAAAGATCAGTGACAGTAATGGAGCTTTATTCCAGATTCATGTTTATATTGCTTACAACCAATGCTTGAAATGATAATCACTAAAAAACATAATTTCGACAGACATAACGACGGCAATTTCAATAATTCACACAAACAATAAATAAATAATAAATTAAAATGTTATACGCGAATTAGCAAACCAATTGCAATAATTCCCACAAACAATAAATAAATAATAAATTAAAATGTTATATATTGACCCCGAATTAGCAAACCACTTTCGTTTTGATTGCCAGAAATAATTACTTCTTAAAAAAAGAATATGTAACTTATTAGATATATATTTCTGCCCTTAAAAATTTATTTTTATATTACGGTTCAATAGTTGAGAAAATGCGATTGATTAAGTAATCAACTTTTTATCAATTACTTCCCAAGATAAACGTAAATGTTTTCATTTTGTAAACTATAAAATTGACTATAGATTAAATAATAGATATAATAATAAAATCGGACCACTATATTATATAGCTGCGATAGGAACAATTGGATTAAAAGCCGTTTCTTTCTTATTTTAAATTACATTTATCCAAAAACATATAGAAAGCAAAGAAATGCCTACAAAGACAACATTTACAAACTAAAAATGTTATCACAACAATTATGATGTAATTTCTATTTACAGCTTTGCCGTTGCCAAGAATGGCAAGGAGGCCTTTGACATTGCCACAAAGCTGAAGACGGATAATCTGGTGCTAAAGGCGCAGGTTCTGGCCGGCGGTCGTGGCAAGGGTACATTCAAGAATGGTCTTAAGGGCGGTGTACGCGTCGTTTTCAGGTAAGTGTTTTGAAATTCCATATACACACTTTCAAGCACATGCTATATGTAATTTAACTGTTTAATAATTTACACAGCCCCAAGCACGCGGAAGAGTATGCCGCCAAGATGGTCGATCAGCTGTTGGTTACAAAACAAACTGGAGCAGCTGGACGCATTTGCAAGAAGGTCATGGTTGCTGAGCGCAAATTTCCACGCCGTGAATTCTACTTTGCCGTCATGATGGAGCGCGCTTTCAATGTAAATTTAACAATAATTAATTGGAAAACTGTTTATATAATTTATTTAATAATATATTTTGTATTGTTCAGGGTCCTGTTTTGATCGCATCCAGCCAGGGTGGCGTTGACATTGAAGAAGTTGCTGCTGAAAATCCCGATGCCATCATGTACGAACCCATCGATATTGGAACGGGCCTAACCAAAGAGCAGGCTTGCAGAATGATTGAAAAGGTCGGCCTGGGTGATTCGGCCGATGAGCATGTTCAAATGCTTCTCAACATGTACAAGCTGTTCGTGCAAAAGGATGCTCTCTTAGTTGAGATTAATCCTTATGCTGAAGATGCTATGTCCGGCTGTAAGTATTTTTTTGTTTTCCCTGAAGTCTTATTTTTATACTAATAATTGTGTGTTTTTGTCAATTCTATAAAATATATTTCTCTAATCAACTAACAACAACTAACTCATGCTAATCAAAACTCATTGAATCATATTAATGCTGCATTCAAACTAATGATGTTCGTCTTTAAGGCTGTAAGTACTTGTCATTAATAACCTGATTGTTTCTTAAAACTAAATTGTAGATTTATTTTACATTTTTGCAAATGTATCAATTTTTAGTACCTACTTTATTTTATTTATATTTAATTTATTACAGTCTTTGCTCTGGATGCCAAATTGCGTTTCGATGACAATGCCGAGTTTCGTCAGAAGGAGCTATTCGCAATGCGCGACTGGACCCAGGAGGATCCCAAGGAGGTTGAAGCGGCCAAATATAATCTGAATTATATTGCATTGGATGGTACCATCGGCTGTATGGTGAACGGTGCTGGTTTGGCTATGGCAACTATGGATATCATTAAACTGTACGGCGGTGAGCCAGCCAATTTCCTGGATGTTGGTGGTGGTGCCACTGCTGAGGCGGTTAAGGCTGCTTTTAAAATTATTACATCTGACAAGAAAGTAATGTGCCTGTTGGTAAACATTTTCGGCGGTATTATGCGTTGCGATGTCATTGCCGAGGGCATCATTGCAGCAGCTAAAGATCTAAACCTTAACTTGCCCATTGTTGTGCGATTGCAGGTAAGTTTTTGTAGAATATAATGTTGCCTATATGCAAGTCTAAAAAACTATTTTAATTTTCTTAGGGCACCAAAGTGAAGGAGGCTCGCGAGCTGATACGTTCATCTGGTTTGAAGATATTGGCGCGTGATGATTTGGACAAGGCTGCCGATATGGCAGTACATTTGGCTCAAATTGTTAAACTGGCGCGTGAAATGAATATGGATGTTAACTTTGAGATTCCTGATGCCCAGAAGTAGAGATCAACCCAATAAAAGGCTAAGTCAACTATAACGCCCACGTAGAACACAAAACAACAACTACAAAAAACATCTTTACTCAACAAATTAGATACAATTTACATAAACACAACTACTATTCATCGCTTCGTAGTTAGTAATATTCGTTTCGATTGATCGAATTAAAAGAATTGAACAATTTTTGCAAAAATTTGATGACCTTTTAAAAATTTAAGTTCAACTTTAAACTCGCCATTGTTGTGTATTTTGAACAAACCGCGTCGTATATATGTAATATCGAATAATCCTAAGAGTTGCGAGTTCTTTTGCACCCGTAAATATTGTAAGCGTAAAAACAAAATGTATTGTTATTTGCACGAAAGTTTAAAATAATAGCAAATCTGCAACTGAAAACTCTAATGTCAACGTGAATTTTGCAAAAACTCATTTAATTTATTGAACTGCAAACTGCTTCAAAAGTAGTGAGAAGTGTATTATGCAATTTAAATTAGTTTGCCTTTAATTAAAATTGAAATTTACAAAACTGCTTAATTTATTATTTAGTTTTATGATTTTAAAAATTAATTTTATGTTCATTCGCTTGGGATATGAAAAATTGCAAACTCGCACTTCTATAAATGTTATTAAAACAACCTATAAACTCAAATGCATCTGACGGCAGCTTTTATTATAGTTTCAAGTGTCAAGCGAATGATCTTAAAAAGTTTTTATCATTTAAAAAAAAACATCTATTAATTCATAATTTTTTTAGGGAAAAGAAAGGCGACAAATGCGCAGCGCCAAAGAAGAAATAAAAATGCGATGATAAAGGAAAGAAATAAATAGAATATTTTCGAAAGGATTAAGATAAAAGTGATTTCTTTCTCTGCGGATACAATGAACACCAAATCTGCCGATGCTAATAGCCTGAGCCTGAATATAATAGAAATTTTTTGTATAAATTCCCAACTCAAAATTTCGATCAATTTTTTTTTTTTTATCTATTTTCTTGTAATTATTAAAGATCAAAGAAAATAACGATCAAAGTTTACCATAT
The DNA here is from genome assembly GCA_035043045.1 of Hirtodrosophila alboralis. NCBI lineage: Eukaryota > Metazoa > Arthropoda > Insecta > Diptera > Drosophilidae > Hirtodrosophila > Hirtodrosophila alboralis. The sequence continues at coordinate 759,118 of JAWNNH010000268.1, read as the reverse complement.
AAGAATTTAAGGCATTTTAAAGTTTCATTAACGCCAACGGACGTTTTAAATGAATTTATTTATTTGTATTTTTATCTGTCTGTCCATTGTAGTTGAGAGAAGATGTCTCAGAAACGATCGACTAGAGAAAGTATATGCGTTTGCTCCTGTTCTCGCCAGTCTGTGTCGCCATCGCCCAAATTGCCCGCATATTCTGAAAACACAAAGTAAATCTGTTATTTTAATCGACTTCAATTATATATTAGCAATTGCTTACCTCTCATAATGCTTCTTATTGTTTTCATGGAGGCGCTACGCAAGTTAAGAATTTCTAACACACGCTGCTTCACTGTATCCGTGGTTGCGCTAACCTCCAACAGAATGTAGTCGATGCGCTGCAGTGTAAATAGACCGCCAGTTAAGCGCTTTATATAATTGTTCTCAGCCTCCTCGTCCTCGTCTATGCTGCCATCCTGCTGAGCAAATTTAATTTCAAGTTAAAATGCATTCGATTTAATATAAATTAAGCAATTGTAAAAAAACCTAAAAAGTACAATTTTAATTAGTTCTTACCTTGGGCTGTTGATCTATTTCCTTGTCAATGGCCTCCACCTTGGCCAAATATTTGAGATGCAGTTCGAGCAGACGATCGACCTTCTCGTGGTCATTCTCAGTGAACTTGGCCAGCATTCGCTGACGTTGTGTACCCTTGCAGTTGCGTAACATTGAAGCAATCACAGAGCATACATGTTCCTCGTGCTCATCCACTGATAGCAAACGTTGCTTATTGCGTTTTGGCGTTTTCATAAACAGTGGAAAAATTGTTCGCAATCCCAGTATCTCCACAAACTTGTTGCAATTCTCACGTCCATCTTGACCGGCCATAGCATGATCCAGCACTTTAAGAGAACCATTGCGGGACATTTTCTTTTCGCGAAGCATCAGATTCATTAGCTGCAAACCCTCACCATTGAGGAAGCGATCGCGATTCTCGCGTGCCATCAGGGCCGAGCACATGCAGTTGAACAAATTTGACATATATTCTTGTTCCTCATTGCTGGCCGGATCGTGCCGTTTGTATATGGCTAACTGTTGCAGCAGTACATCCACACCATCCAGTGTGCCCAGTAATAGTCGATTTTCGTTCTCGGTTTGTATAAGTATTGACAATATCTCGCTGCAGTATAATTTGTTTGGATCAAAGGGTGATTTGCCCTTGAGCCGTTTTAATAGCCAGGTAAGCAGACCCTGTGTGGCCGCCTCGCGTACAAATTCGCCATCAATCTCTGTTAGGTTCTCCACAATGGCCAGCGTATTGTGAACACCATCAGCTTCCTCTTTGACCTGTTCGTTTAGACGTTCCAAATTCTGTACCAGCAATGCGCAAATTTGTTCCTTTCGCAGAGCCTCAATTAACGCCTCTGCGCCCTCGCTGCTCTCACCTAGAATGTCTACATCTGTGACTTCTTGTAGCAGATCAACGACGGCAACGGCAATGTCCGTGTTTTGGTGGGCCAGCAGCTCAAGCAGACTGTGCAGGCCATGCAGCTCAACTAACATTGGATATAGATCGGGTACTGTGGCCACGGCCTTAAGCTCCTGTATGACTGTATGTAAATCAACTTCGGAGTCCATGAATTTCTCTGGATTGTCGGAGAATTTGATGCGCATCTCCTGATTTTTTAGGTTGCGTTTTTCGAACACAAGTATTAGCTTCTTAAAGCCCTGCTCGTCTAGAACATCGCCCTCGGCTTCTTCGCTCTCCACATATTTCAATATATTAAGACGCTCCTCCTCCGTTAGCTCTGGATCAAATTCAAATGTACTGCTGGCCGAGCCTGATCCCGGCGTATCATGCGTTTTTTTGTAGTTGGCCGTCTCTTTGGCCTCCGCAATGCGACGCATTCGTTTAGCCTTTTCATCGCCGCCGCCCCGTTTTCCAATATCGCCACTCGCCGGCTCCGGCAGCGCGAAATCATCGTCGTCGTCGTGTGGTCGCTTTGGAGTTTGCTCAGGCTGTTGTTATTTGTATACACATGTAATTATTAATGGGTTGTGTTTACTTATATTGCATGTACTTACCTTAAATGCCAACAGTTCGCCAATATCCATATTCAACCAGCAAATTCAATAAACATCAACACTGATACAATTCACATCAATAATATTAAACATCGATATTAAAAAATATCTAAAAAACGGAAATTGTATCGATAGTTTCACATCGATTGCCAACCACAAGTGTTGTTTATACCAATCGTTTCTTGCAGGCCGTATTTTTAAGAACTCAATTCTTAAATAATCTGAAGACTTGCAATGTGGGCACTAGACATTTAAAAGATTTTTTTTTTTATCTATGGATTTACATTTACCTATGTATACTGAACAATAAACAAATTTAAACTAAAAATTCATTTTAGCAAGTACAATATATTTTTATGAGGCACATTTAATTCTGATAAAAATAAGCTTTCCATAAATTCCAAAATGTATCCATTTGCTGCATTTTTTGTGTGATTCCAAGACGTGGATCTGCATCATATCAACAATCTCCGATAACTGGCATAACTGTCGAAGGTATCGACACACCTCCCATAAATAGTTATTATCCTGTATTATCCTGTATTATACAATGTTATCAGACAAAATTCGTAAAGTTCATCTATTATATAATTTAGCGAAAATTTTAATAGTAACATTGATATAATTATGTTTTTTTACGATTTTCCCAATAATTTCAATCCAAATGACTGCTTCGCGAAGCCAAAAAAAAATTAATACTGATTTCGGACGATCAACTGATTTTGATTTGCTTAAATCGACCTAATAGCCGAGTCTGATACTGATTCAGAATATATTTATATACTCTATATGGACTCCATGTGCCTGTTACATATACAAATTATCGCAAATTAAATGGTTGTAAAAAGAAAATAATTATGTGACTGTTTAAAATAAAGAGAAAAAATTTACAAATTATCTAAAGTACATTGTCGTTTTGGATATTTTATTATAATTTAAAAAATCATAAATTAATACAAAATTAATAATTAAACTAGTTGATAAGAAGGAGCGCAAAGAATTGAAAATTGTTACAAAAAAAACATAATTAAAACATACAGGATAGCCAGAAGTTTAAAGACACTTTGATAATAACTAACAAAAAGTACAAGAGCAGCACCCGTGGCGAACAAATTTATTCGCACAGTAGTACACATGTATGATGTACATATGTAGCAGCTACGAAAATATCATTTTTGGTTTATCTGGAGTCGCTGCTCATGGCCCAAACTCCATATTCAATTCCAGCTTCTACTTCCTCTTGAGCATAGCTATTTAGATGCGCAAATTGGGATTTGTGTAGCGCACATACTTCAAGAGAGCATCATTCTCCTCGCAGACGAAGGGCTTCTTGTGATGACAGGCCACATCGTGCCAGTTGACACCATCGTTGTAGAATTGGTTCAACAAAGCCAAACAGTTTTCTGGTGCACCGTTCTGCTTGAATTCACGGTTATCGGGCTGGGGCAGGCCAATGCCGCCACTGGGCGACCAATCGCCCTGATTGCGTTCCGTGGTGGGTGCCAACTTTTGTAGGGTGGCGGTCCAGAACCATCCATTGACATTCGTGGGCTGCAGATCGGGACGCTCACAGCCCTTGAAGTCACACAAACGACCGCTGGTCCAGATGTATTTTACCTGAAATAATAGGAAAAAATAAATTGGGTATTAAATCTGTAAATAACATGGCTGCTGTTTGCAAAAATTTCTCGAAATAAGGAAAAGTTAATTCTTGGACTGCGCTAAATAAAATGTTCAAATAAATTTCACTTATTATAAAAAATTAATAACCAATGAGCTATCAAATTTAGATACAATTTATTAATTGCCATAAATGCGTCTTTCCATGTACAATCTTTTCATATATATTTTTTTCTATCTAGTTCAAGTTCATTGCACTTTTAGAGCTATTGAAAATCAAATTTTCCGTTAACTGCTGTTGGGGAACGTATAGAAATGTGTTGGCACCGATTATTGCTGATAGAAATTGAAGCTACGACTTTTGGTGCGTGGTCGTCGATTTTTTTTATTTTTTTATTTTGGGTTTGGAGCTCACACGCCCAGAAACAATAGGCACTCAAACAGACATTGAAAGCGAACCCATTACAAGTCGCGCCCTTTGTGGCCGCACCCGTTGTCGTCGTCGTTGGGTATCGCTGAGCGCCTGTCAACATTTCAAGAGAGCTCCATGGACAGCGACAACAACCGCAATGTTCATCAGTCACTTTCACTCGAATGGCCATAAAACTGTTTATATATGATATAGGTATATACTTATATGTATATACATACTCGTTTACAGACATACCTTTTGCCATTGAGTGTGCTTAATGCTGCCCTTTTTGGAAAACTCCAATGAGCGGAAAAATACAAATTAATGGACATTGAATTGTTTTCTATTGTTGCAGCGGGCCTCACAATCAACGTAACTGTTTAAGGTTCAATAAATTGCACCATTGCGGAAGTAACAGGTGCACTTGATTAATTTTCGGTAAACGTTTAAAAATTTGTTTTCATATAAAGTAAAAGTATAGTGCACAAAATAAAAAAAGGCAGATGATAAGAGGCTATTAAGTGACCAGCTTAAGACTCTCTTAAGCTTATCAGCGTCATTTTAGATAAACGACAATTAAATAATTATAAAGACAAATAATTAACTGAAAGACATTACAGTCTTTTCAGTTGATTGAGTAAAAATTACTTTGAATGATAAAAGCGAAAATTAACTAAAAATCTTTAAAACAAAAAATAATAAATAAAAATAAAATAATAAATAAAAATAATAAATAAAATAAATATACAAAGAAGGACAGTGATAAAATATCAGTCACATTATATGTTTTCGATAGATTTTATAATATATCAAATGAAAGTAATGTTTTAATTTTAAGTTCGTTGCCTAAGTCTTTTGTTGGCATTGGCAATGTTTTTTTTTGGCTGAAAATCGCACCGCTTCCTCTTTGCCCCTATGTGTAACACACTACTGTTTAAAATTACACCGGCAAATTGATTGTTTTTATATTATATTTCCTCCTAGTACTTATTTCCTCATTTAAACTTTCGATTTCATTATAATTTCTATTTTCTCACGTAAGTCACACACAAAACAGACAGGTCGCCAGGGAGGAGGCACTGACCAGCATCCAACAAGAGTTACGGGGTAACTTTTAACTTGACACTTGTCTGTCTTTCAGTTGCATAACACGAATTGTGTGCAAAATATAATAAGTCTGAAGTCTGTCTGTCTGTGTTCAACAATACATCTGCCAGACACAATAATTATTGAAAATGATAATCGGTGTGATGCGAAGACTGGGAAAGTTTTTTTTTTTTTTTGCATTGGCTTTTTAAATGAAACTTTAATCACAACATTAATAATGATGTGTTTAAGCTAAAATGTGTATCATATTACAGCAATTTAATTGGAATTAAGTCCATTAACTTTATTTTTTTGGTTTTTTTTTTAAACAATATTGTGATCTGTCATAACTTCCGAAAGTTATTTAACTCTACAAAATCTTGCAAATTGTCAAAACAAAAGTGACATAATTCCAACAAAAGACTTCAATTCAAATTTAAACGTGTGCAAAGCCAAAATGAACATTATAATTTATTGCCAATTTCTTTGACTCGTGATCTGGGGATTTTTTTTCTTTTTTTTTTTGATAAAGGTGTCAAAATCATTCATTTAATTTTGTTTAAAAAGTTAGATATACATATGTATTTGAGTCTTAGCTTTAACCTTTCGCTTTTAATCTTTGCTTCATTGTCAGCAGTAACAATGACTTGCACATATATTATAATGTCTTTTATTTCATTTTTTGTATTGTATTTTAATACATTTTTTGACTGCCCCAAATTGGTGCAACAGGTGCAGAAAATAGTCAAATATTTGCATAAGTTTTTTAAATAATAAAAAAATTATAAAGAGCGTGTTGGTTTAACCTTTGAATGTGAAATTTCAAACTTGAATTCTGGAAAATTCCAATAAGTTATTTTTTAAAGAATTAAATTACTATTATATATCCGTAAAAGTTATGATTTTGTCTGGGTAGCATTGAGTTTTAAACCTCAATTTAATTATAAATTACATTAAATTACTTACATTTTCGCCCACAAGACGTTGTTTAACCCATTCATTCTCCAGACTGGTCTCCAAGGAAACAGAATCCATGCAACGTCTGCGGCAATAATTTCTGGCGCTCAGCCAATCCTCCTCCACGCCCTTCAATTGTGGGTCACGCCACGAGAAGAAGTAGCTGTATATAGATGAACAAAATGTAGGCATTTATATAATTAATTTAGTCAAACAAATCACTTTTAATTTTAGTTAATTACTCACCCTTTGCCATCGGGTGTCTTCTCGTGAATTATGCGCTGGGCGCATAGCTGGGGATTTGGGGGCTCCAGGCGTCCATTTTGAAACTGTGCAGAGCCCAGGCTCAACAGACCCAACAAACAAACACCAGCAACAATAAACGCTTTCATTTTTTTATTTTTTGTTGAATGTCTTTAAATTTTTCTTTAGCACTCACACCCACGCACTTTCGTTTTCCAATTTTCGATTTTTGAATTTCGTTCGCGACGCAAACCAACAACCGACCGATCGACTATAAGCAACTGCAATGACACAAATATTTCGGTAACAGTCGGTCTTATATATGAGCGAATGGACCATGGAGTTGAGCCTCGGCTACAACTTCGGCTTTGACTTCGGCTGATTCCGCTCATGCTTGGACTTGAATGAGTTTTCTTATGAAAATTTATTTTGGCGCTGCTTTGCTTACGATGCTGAATTTTAAGTGATCGGTTAGCTGCCGATTGCATTGACAAATATATATATATATATATATTTTTTTTTTGGACTCTGCGTCCTCTCCGGCAGGTATATGTCTAGTACTCGTTACGTTCCATAATAGATGCGTTTGGGCTCCATCATTTTGCACCACTTAGGGCGTGCGAATAGGCGCCTTTGAAGCTTCGGTTCCAAATCTAATTAGCTACACAAACACGCGACACATCGTCTTGAAAATCTTTAGTGTGTATTTCGTATATTTATTTATTTTATTTTTTTGTTTCTTCAGCTTTACATAATTTAATGCATTTTATTTTCGTTGCTTGCCATTTGAATTTGTTTCAAAACATATTTACTATTTGTTCGCTTGGTATTTCTGCGGCTCGTGTACTTTTGTTTTGCCATTGGCCAATTGCATAACCCAATTTGTTGACCAAATTTATTTTAGCCGAAAGTCATAGGTGACATATTTTGTTGTCACTCTCGAGCACGAGGTATTGCCATTTTCCAATTAGGAAGTTGGTTGCTAAGTAGTCGAGTCACTTACAGATATCCATAAAATGTGCTTTAGAAATTAAATGTGACTTTAATATACTCATATTCATATTTGCATTTGCTGCCCATACTGCTAATTAAACTTCCTTTGAAAGATTGAAAACCTATATTATCGTTGGATGGAATGAATTTCCTGGTTATTCCACTGAATCGGAATAAAACGAATCTCATATTTTAAAAGAATGTACCCCAGAAAATAGCTAGGCATCTTGTAGCTTTACCTCCAGAAGATAATGCTATTATAATAATTATTAAACTAAAAATTTATTTTTATTTAATTTTGTTTTTAAATAAAATATTCATATTTATATCGCATATGTATTTTGTTTTTACTGTCGGGCTAAAATAATAAATAAAAGAAACTCAAGAAAGTAAGTTTCAATTAACAATATTAAAAATATCAAAAAATATTCAAGGCGTCGAAAGAATAAAGATAAAGACAAAATGAATAATCTAAAAAGAAAAAGTTTTAATAAATTTATTTTCCAAGCCCATAACAATGTAAAAATATTTAATACATACATATATGTATTTTTTTTTTTAAATTTCTTAACTCCCATAATTATTTGTCTCGCTTAAAAATCGATAATTATTTAAGAAGTATTGACTGATGGCAGTAGGCACAAGACACACACCTCTTAACCGACTTAAGTTAGCGGCAAACAAGTGTTTTAACCATTACATAATGTTCATAAATAACCAGAAGATTTACATATTTATGTGTGTACGTGATATTGCATAAGCATGAAAACATGACGCAGGAAACTGCATTATTTTCAGTCCAGCTCCCCCAGCTCAACATCAGACGCATGCCATGATGCGACTCCGACTCCGTCTCCATCTCCGTCTCCAACTCCCAGATCAAGGTCAGCGTGGCGGCATGAAACGACAAAGACAGCGAGTACGTCAATGGCGAAATTTCACCAGCCTAAAGCAAATTGAAGACCCCCGACCCAACCCGAACCGCAAAGGTGGCGGGCAAGTGCCATATTTTTTTTTCTTTTTCTTTTTTTTTTAACGTTTTCACGCATTTTAACACAAACAACAACAACAAAAAGTCGATAAATTTTTGCGCGTTTCTTATTTTATTTTTTTTTTGTCTTACAGATATTTTGGGCATTTTTACATGTTCAGTGATCACGTGCAGTGGAGCATATAGACGCCCGGTCGCCTCTATTTAACATGTATACTACATGATGATCTCATGTATCAGCATCGAAGATCTGGGCAGCCCAGTTGTCGTTCCCCACAGTCGTCAATGTTGTCCCAAACTGGCAGGTGCTCGTTACAGTTACTTATCTCGGAATTAACGTATTATACCGCCTGCAATGCCTCGCCCATGTTTGCGCATGATGATGTGAAATTTAAGTACCTTAAACTGGTATTTCGTATTATAGCATTACATTTTTTCGTTATAGAACTGAAGCTTTCTATTTTCTGATTATATCTTATCGTGAAATGTTGGAAATAGTGAATTTAAATATTTGCCTTGAGCTATGAAAATTGTCTATGTTTTATTGAGAAATTTTAAAATATTATAATATTCAAAGAGTACGTGTAATGGGCTACCTGAAAGCTTGAGCCATACCTGTCATTGTGATCACATCATTTTGCAACTAACTGACCTTATTTTGGCAGCATAATTTTACAATTTTACACAACTACACCGACTATATACAATTTTATAGATAGACAGATAAGAAATTCAGACAATCATCAAAATATTTTATATTATATTATTTACATCAAATTTTCCCTGTAATTTATTTAACTGCTGCTTTCAAATTATTCCCATAATTCACATAATATCAAATTTCATTAATCTCTTTTTATGAAACCAAGGAATTTTAAAACGAGAAAATTAATGATATTTTAAAATACATCATAGTATTTCTATGTTTCTTCTGTTTAAATCATATTGAAAATATATATTACATTACCATTATTTGTAAGTACAAGAGTATTTAAAATTCGATGCGCTCTTTTCCTTTCCTCACATATTTTTTCTTGTCATCTTGTTGATTAGCAAAGTTCAAGTTTGTTGAAATTAGCTTTATTACTTGATCTTTATTTAATTGCTTGGATCAGCAAACTTTTTATTGTTTGATGTGTTGTAACTATACAAAAAGATACATGTTAGCTTTTTCCAAATTATAATAACAATAAAGTAAGGCTTTGAAATTGTTGCAAATAGTAAAGTAGAGCTCCTAACAGGGCGTACACTATGTCATGTGAACATCCCACATCTATATCACATATATTCATGTCAATTGGTGATAAGGAACTGAGACAGCTTAACTTCAGTTTAAGAGGCTGGGGCTTGTCTTGTTTGCTTATTAAAAAATTACCTCATATTTACGCAATATGTTCCCGTACTGTTGTTGTCCGATAGTGGTTACGGGCATTGGGACTGGCCAATTTACCGATGAGTTGGGTAAATGTAAATATGTATTAAAGGAGAAAGTGATGCTGTCGCGTTGTTTTTTTTATTTTTAGGTTTTTTATTTATTTTTTTTTGGCTTTGGTCCATCAAAAAAAATATTTTGCACAGTTCGCATACTGTTTGATTATGGATCCGGACTTATCTTCCAGCTATTTGCACAAAATGAGAGTGCGACAGGTGCAGCCGGCCTATTTTCATAGGTGTGAATGGATTGAGTAAATATTTAAAGAAATGGGCAAACACGAAACAACTGAAATAATTATGTAAAAAATTGCTACCCCACTTGGATTTCCCTTAATTTGTTTGTGTGTCCCATCAATGTCACATTTTTGACTGCCCGAAATGGAACATAGCACCAATAACAGCCAAAATTGCGATTACTTATTATTTATGTCAGCGACATATGCCTATAAAGAAATAATAATTAAAGTTTGCTTTATGTTCACACCGTGATTGGACTTTAAATATGTACTTATATTTATATAGTTAATTTGAAAACTTATAATGTCTATTCTTGACTGATATCATCAAATATCATTGAGCTTATGCTAATTTTAAGTTTAGGAAATCACACAATGTAGGTTAGCTGGTACATGTTTAATAATCTTAGCTTTGAAAATGCTTTATATTAGAATTGAACTTCAAGATCCAGAAAAATAAGCATTCAATCTGAATATATACAAATTTTTAATTAGGAGTATCGATATTGTTTTATGTCTATTTATAAATTAATTTGTTTGGGTTCGGAAAAAAATTAACGTATTTATACTTTGATATACAATTGTTATGAAAGTATAAATAACATATTTAAATTGTAAGTGTTTTACCCGATCTAAATATGCACAAACACATTTGATTTTGGAGGCCAAGGCTACATTTTTGTGTGTGTCATACAGTGACATCGTCGCTACTGAACTTTTTGGCACCTGACCAGGTCCCACAAGCGGGCGCCGCCAATTTGAAAATATTTTGGAATACTGTACAAACTATGTAATAAATTTAAATTAAATCTTATGCTAAAATTATGTAACAAGCTCATATTTATAGATTCGGTGGTATTTGTCGGCTTTCGATTTGTTTTTGAATATTTTTGCAAGGTGTCGCTCATTGCGGACGTGGACGCAGCCCAAACTCGAACTATAATTGCATTTCAAATAGGTATACAATGGCCTTGTGGCGGCACAATGCGCCTTCTTTCACGTGATATTTTATGTGCTGGACATATTTATGAGACTCTCAGTATGCTGCGGCGCATGCAAGTGCCGATTAATTGTACTTTTTACCAAAGTAAGTTAAATAAATTTCATGCTGAGTTGTCGTTACTTAACTCATTGATTTGCGGCGAAGTTTAAATATGTCTGCATTTGATCAAGTTATGTCTTAGGTAAATGCCATTTTTTTCGTAAAGCGAACCAAATGGTAAATAAATCGTTTAAATTCAAAGAGCAATAAAATTAGGAATCTCTAAAGCTGATTGCTATGACACTTCCTTTCGAACTATTCTACGCTGTTTCACCAACACTGTTTTTACGTGATTTTACAACACTCAGGTAGTTACCGACCACCACAATCATGAAATTGTAAAAAGTGTTGTGAAATTGTATAATAGAGTGACACTTATTAATTTGTACAATTTTGTTGCCACAATTTAACCACTCAAACATAATTATTCTGTTATTACTTTAAATATCTATGAGAAGTAACTAAGCCGAAAGCTTACCAATAATGGTTTCAATTTGATTTGGTTGTTTCTTTTTCCAATTTTACTCTTCAACTTGGTAAATTTAGGAAGCGAAAACAAAACTGCACGGAAATTTTGTGGGTATCATTCTAGCTTAATCGCAGTATGCCAGACGAAGCTGAAAAAATTCAGAGCGCACATTCACAAATATTGAGCATTTTGCTGAAATCAACGCGTAATAAAGAAATTATTGGTTTGAATTTGTGAAACATATTCCAAGTACAACAAAAAAAAAGAATATAATGGGGCGTCGCTGCTGCGTTGCCGAATGCCCGTCAACCTCGCGGCTTTTGGAACACCATGGCGTCACATACCACTCGTTTCCGATGGACGCCGTCATACGTGCCATTTGGATCAAGAACTCTCGCATTAGCCTGGACCGCCAAATCACAAAGAGTGTGCTTGTATGTTCACGTCACTTTCGACGTCTTGATTTTAATACTATACGCAATGGCAAGTACATGTTAAAACCGCGCGTGTTTCCCACCGTCTTCCCATGGGGAAAGATGGAACCCTCGGAAATCGAGGCTGATCATCGAGCCCTACAGCAGGCTAATGTAGATGGCAGTGCGGCGAGCGGTACAGCCAACAGCTCCGCTAACGAAGATGTTATCAAGGCAACTGTTGACCAAATTGTTGCACAAATATTGGCAGAGACGGCTGAAAGAAATGCAGCCGCCGCAGCAGCTGCTGAAGCAGCAGCAACAGCTGAACAGGAAGAAAGTCAAGCAGCGGCAGCAGCAGCAGGAGTAGCTGCCAAGGAAACACCCGTCGAGACCAAAGTCGCCGCCACCACTGCAACCGTTGTAGAGAGTATAGCTAATGATGTCCTACCCGAGGGAACAACCAGTACACCTGATACACCCAACAGGCTAATAGCAGCTGACAGCAGCAACAACACAACGCCAGTGTGTGCCACGCCGCCTAAATATGGAACTCCAACGAATACAACCATTGGAGCACGCCTAGAAGCGTTGAGCGTGGATGGCGTCTGGCTGCCGGCACGTATTGTCGAAGTCAACGAGTCGGAGCAGACAATGTTAATACGCTTCGAGCGCAACAACAAACTAAAGGTGTTGCCATCCACTAGCGGCACCTATCAGGAATGGATTGCCATTAAATCGGATCGTTTGCGTCAACGCATTAGTTCCCGCGTGCTGCCCGTTTTTGAGCTCGAGGAGAAGTGTATGGCGCGCTGGTCGGGACCACGCAAATTTCCGGGCACCATCAAGAAGTTGCTGGGCAATGACACCTATGAGGTGCTCTTCGACGATGGTTATTCAAAAAATGTGCGCGCTGTGCACATGAATAAATTGCCTCGTCAATTATCAGCTGTAGCTGTCACTGAAGCAAACATTGAATCGCCCACCTCAAGTTCCGCACCAGTTGCAGCTGCAGTTGGAATTAAAAGACCAAGTACTGTTGCCACAAGCGGCAGCAGCAGCAAGAAAAGCAAGACGGCACCACAACGCAAGGATTGGCAACTGCTAGATATGTCCACTTTGGATTTAGGTAGGTTAACCAAGCTTATAATTTATAATTTTGAATAATTGATTCAACTCATAGGGAGTTAATAACGTGTTCCAAAATTGTTGGAATGCTTTTATCTATTTATTTGTTGGAGTTTAAGCATACTCACCTCAAATTGACATAGATATATAATGAAACTTTTATAGTTATTGGCCAAATCAGTTTCTATGATTCAATTCGCAGCCAAGAATTAGCGAAAAGTCCAAGATGAGATTACATTGTATTTAAAAAAGATATTTTAGATGAATTTTATACTGATTATTCTTATCCATTTATTCTTAGTTAGAAAAAGTCTACGGAAGAACTGTGAAGTGTAATTAGAAAGAAAGAATGTGGCAAATGAAGAGGAGCATAATGTCGGGAAGGGACCTCATCAGTTGGGAGTTGTGTGTTTGTACGCGTAGTAAAAATTACACATAGTTATTTCAATTGTTCATCTTTTAGTAAAGTGTAGCAAAATTAATTTAACGTCTGTTTTCCTAAGTTCAATTTTCGGCTATAAAAGTGGAATAAAAGTGAACCGGTCAGATAGATTAAGGATCTGTCGAAAATTAAGTTTTCCCCAAACTATCATCAGGTACATAATTACTTTCAATATAAAGTTTTATTTGGATAAATAATCCTTGGAGCAATTGAATAATATCTTGGATAACCCGAAACAGATCTCTGCCTTCATATTCTAAGCTACATTGATAAATTTTCGGTTCATTTTGTTTTTGATAATGAAAATAAATTTGAAATATATATTTTTTTTAACTTTTGGCAGATATGAGCTGAATCAGACGATTTTAAACATTTAAAAAATTTAATATAAATGAAACTGAGAAAAATCTGTTCAGATATCGGCTACAAAAACAAATTTTCTAGCTTTTATAAAAAATCTCAATGCATTTTGGTTTCTAGTGCAAACCAAATATTAAGTAATTGATTTTGTTTTAGCTGGAAAGTAGCATCAAATGAGTAATATGGGTAAAAGTCCTGATTTGATTTTGATAACTAATAAAATTTTAAATTTCTTATCCACCTGCAGAATCTTTGGGTCTTCCCGACATACCGCATGATGGCGAGTGGACCTGTCACTGGGTAAATGATCAGCCAATTGGTACTGAGGGCTTCCTGATCGTAGGCGAGCATCAGAAGCCAACAGTAATTGTGCACGACTGGCGTCTCCCGCCCGGTTGGATAAAGCACATGTATCAACGTTCTAATGTGCTGGGCAAGTGGGATGTCATACTGGTGTCGCCCAGCGGCAAACGTTTTCGCTCCAAGTCTGATCTGAAGGTGTTTTTGGAGTCACAGGGCCTAACCTATAATCCGGATGTGTACGATTTTAGCATTCATCGTCGACGTGCCAAGGACATTAATGCCTACGTACATACACACGATTACAGTCCGCAGCAGCCGCTCAAGCCGAAGCCTTTAGATGTGCCTGTAGAGACAAAATCTACTTCTCAGGATCCAAACAGTAGCAGCAAACTATCGATTGCTACGCCAACATCTACAGCAGTATCGACAGTGGATAATCAATACATGGAAACGCCAGTCGCTTCGTTAGTGCCACCGGCTGAGCTAATGTCGCCTTCGCCGCAAGCCCAAGCCGGTGAAGCGCTACCATCCACAACTGATGTGCCCGAAGCTGGCTCTGCACTGAATGTGGATGAGCAAGGCGCTGTACTCGTTGAAGATGGATACGGTGGGTCTTCTATATTAAACAACATGTTCTTCTACTAATTTAAATTGATTACGTTTTAATTGCAGCATTCATTGGTGGCTTAAAAGTACAGATAACGGACAATTTATTTGTGTGTCCACGCGAGGGTTGCGGCAAAACCTATCGTAAGGAAGATTTTCTACAAATCCACATACGACATTATCACAAGGAATTTGCCCAGTAAGTTTTATTATAAAAATTAAAAAAATATATTATTTTTTATTTATATTATAAAAATTTAAAAAAAACAAAATTTTATTGAATATTTCGAGAGATATTTCGATTACTACATTTTTTCTGGCTTGTACACGTCTTGAACCGTGTTAAGTTTGTAGATTTGTAGCTTTCATGTATTTGCTAAAAATATTTAATTCAAATTTTAAATTGGAAAAAAACCTAATCAACAAATATATTACTTTATTTTAATTTTTATAGGCACGTCAGCCATTGTCCCAAAATGCAGGAGCTGGCGGTTAAGCGCACACATCCATCGTCGATTGAGCAGAACGAACAGACGCCTAAAAACCAAATTCCTAATCAACAGTTCTTTGCCAAGATGCATCAGCAAGATTTACAACAATCTCGCTCCTTTCGACGCCATCCAGCGGGCACAGAATCATCGCCAACGGCGCTTGAGGCATCCCCAAATATTTCGCCTATGAAACCGATGTTATCACCCAAAATAGAATCGCCAACTTTAGCAAAAACAGTGTCTCAGCCAGCTAGTGGCGTGTCAGAAGCTGCTCCTGTAGCTGTTGTGCCACCGACACCTGAAGTTGCAGCACCAAGTCCAGTGCAGCCCGTTAAAACTACCCCAGCGTCAGCTTTGACAGCATCCAATCGTTCCACCAAACGTTCACGATCGTCATCTAACAGGCGCTCGTCGCGGGCGCGTAAGAGTAGCCGCCAGCGCTCGCAGCGTCGATATGCGAATGTATCGCGCAATAAAACACCTGTAGCCGGTATCACACCGGCTCCTGGGGTTGATAGTGAGGAAACGCGCCGGTCATTTAACACGCCCACTCCGGAGGTTCGCAGCGATGCAAAAAAGCGTCGACTGGTTGTTTCCGGCACACCAATTAGTTCGCCTGCTATCATGGACTCTATGTCGACACCATCGTCCAACGATCTGGTGGATATAAATGCAGCACTGCCGCCACCGCCGACGCCAATTGCCAGCCAGATACCGCAGTACATCAAGGAGAACGGCGAATTGATACGCATTGTACGCATGAGGCAGGAGGAGATCATTAATTGCATTTGCGAGTATGGAGAAGAGGATGGGCTTATGATACAGTGTGAGCTATGCCTGTGTTGGCAGCATGGTGCCTGCAACGGCATCGTCAAGGAGTCTGATGTGCCGGATAAGTACGTCTGTTATATTTGTCGCAATCCGCAACGTGTACGTGAATCGATGCGTTTTAAGCACGACCAGGACTGGCTGTTTGAGGGCAAGTTACCCGTAGCTGGCTATCACACACCTAATCCACAGACAGCTAAAAAGTTTGAGCAATTAAAGCGCTCACACACGTTAACGGGTAATCTGTTGGATGCTAAACGTTCCATGCACTCTTTGGCGGTTAAGATCAATATTGCTCGCAATCGTTGCCACCCTAAGCTATATCTGTGGGCGAAGAAGTGGGACGATGATAAGACAGAGACGCCCGTTAAGCGGCCAAAGAACGAACCGAGCGACTGGCCGCATGTGCCTCAACCTGAGGCTGCTATTGATCCTGAGGAGTGCCAGTACCGTTTAATAGAGCATGTCAAGGTACAGCAAGCACTGTTGCTGAACCGCCTTAATGAGATTGAAGTCGAAATGGATGGTAAGAGCCCTTGGATGAAAATATTTAATTTGTAATATTAATTATGTTCGCATTCCATTTAGAACTCGAAAGGGAAGACAATCTGGCGGATCTAAAAGATGCTAACATTTCGACCACCAAAGACGCTATGGCCACATTCATCAAAGAAATGGAAACATTAAAACGTCTTGCTAAGCTTAACAAAGTGGCCAATTTAAAGCAATCTCTAAAGGGTCAAGAATCAGCTGTAGATGTTGTTCAAACGTAAAAGCGCTGGCCCTTAATTGCTTTGTTAAAACATATTTCTTCTTAATTAAAATGTTTGCTTATCTTAAAATGTATAAATGAATAAATTTCTAAATATTAATTATTGGTTTGTGGTGTATACTTTTCTCGGTGTACCGTCTAGTAAAATATGCCTGTTGAATCTCTAATCCCTGCAATTTACATAAATAACATATTTTGTATAGGATGCCCAAAAGGAAACTACATAAAATAAATTCACTGAAACTACGAATTAAAATTTAAAGTAAGCAAAAACGGCATTTAAAGCATTTTCATCGGCTACAAAAAGAACTGATGACAAATCGTGAGTTGTAATCGATAGTCAGTGAAAACGAAAAATATCGATAATGATTTTGCAGCTCTAAGTTCTTTTCTTCTTCAACAACACACGTGCTGTGCTAGTTGTTTTGCGTTTTATTTTTGCAAATTATTGTTTTAATTTGCAAAAATGCGCATTCAAACGTGTTATTTTTGCTCCAGCAAAATATATCCCGGCCACGGGGTGCAGTTTGTTCGAAATGATTGCAAAGTAAGTCAAATAAAATACAATTACATGTGCTTTATTTACACACACACATTTGCATAGATATGTCAAATATTTATTGATACATCATTAACTACTTTTACTTATAGATCTTTAAGTTTTGTCGTGGAAAATGCCACAAGGCCTTCAAGAAGAAGAAGAACCCACGTAAGGTAGCATGGACAAAGGCACATCGTAAAGCGGCTGGCAAGGAACTGACAATCGATCCCAGTTTTGAGTTCGAGAAACGTCGCAATGTGCCCGTCAAATACAGTCGCGAGACCTGGCAGCAGGCCATTGAAGCGATCAAAAAGGTTAATGAGATAAAGGATCGTCGTGAGAAGCACTTTGTCATGGAGCGTCTACGCAAGGGACGACAGGTTGAAATCCAAATGGATGTTAAAGATGTGCAACGCAACATGTCCCTCATACGTTCGCCAGCCGCTGGCTTGCGGCAGCGTCGTGCCAAGGAGGAGGCCGAAGAGGCAGCGCTTATGGATGACGATGAAGATCTGCCCGAAGAGAAGATCACTTATGTGGATGCGCGCGAGTTGGAAAAGAAACTCGAGGAGGGCATGGACATGGAAGATTTGGAGTTGTTAGAAGCATAAGAAATTTTAACCTGATTTAGATATAAGTTGCTGCTGCGAATAAATGCAAAAAACACTCGTGGTACATAATTGAATATGTTTTAATTACAAAAGTAACATAGTTTTACATATTTAAATTTATTTATCTACACATTCGTCAACCTGCTTCGGCTGCGGTGATTCTAATTCAATAGTAACCGGACCGTCATTTTCTATATGGACTTGCATATAAGCACCAAATTTACCATCTATCGGTGAAAAGAGAAATATATAGATATACATATATAGAAATATATATGCACATATATTTATATACCTTTGATTTTACTGGCGTCGTATGAATGTCGCAGTCGCTCCAAGAAGTGATTATAGAGTTGATTAGCATCTTCACCTTTCATGGCAGCTGAAAAGTCTGGCTTGTTGCCCTTTAACCGATGGTATAGTGTAAATTGAGACACACACAGTATTTCCAGCTGTAAATCCTTCACAGATTTTTGCCAACGTTTGCCCTCATCCTCGAAAAGCCGTAAAGCCAGAATCTTGCGTACGCTAAAGCATCAGTCAAAATTTGCCTTGATACGATGCGCATTGATATATTTACCTACAGATAATCAACATCTGTTGCCGTATCACCGGTCTTAATGCCTACCAGCACGCAGAGACCAGGTCCAATGGAGGAAACAAGATCATCAAGCACTGAATAAAGGACAACATTGTTAAGTTATGTGGACTCCTTTGGAAAGCCAGAATGGAGTTTACCTGTGACCTTGGAGGCCCTAACACGTTGAATTACAGCCCTCATTTTACTTTATAAGCGAAATATTAATACGCAAATTTTGCCTTCAATAGCGTTCGATAAGCAACGAGCTGTCAGGTCTCTGAGGTATCGATATTTTATCGGAAAATTTAATTAATTTTCAAATAAATTGGCGGTTAATCTTGGTAAATTTTAATAACAATATTTTATATTTATTAAACATTAAAATGACATGCGTGTATAATAACTTAAATACAATAAATTGACAATATATATATGTAATTTGGTACCACGTGATAAAGTCTTTGAGCAATGGGTATAAAATACTTGACCAACGCAATGGTTTATGGAAAGATTTAAAATCAATTTATCTACAATTTGTTTTTTAAAAATAAATCTACTAAAATCTAATTTTTAATATGTATATTGCCTGATTTAATTCAATATCACAGTGGCGTTGGCGACATTGGAGTTGAATTTATGTTGAGTTTCTTTTCGCACAGTTTCTTAATGTGAATTTGGTTGGTCATCTCCGCCTGTCTCAAAATCTTGCGTATGTCTGCTAGACGCTCATGTTTGTTGGCCAACAAATACGCAGACTTAAGCTGGCCAACAAAAATGTACGATGATATGCGCAGCTCAATGTTTCCAATTTGCTTAACCAATCTATCCAAGGCCTGCCTCGTTTCTGGTTCATGGCTATGCACTGCAGAATTTACGGCAATTGTAAGCAACTCATCTGAATCCAAAGCACTGCTAATGCCATTGTTGCTGGCTATGCAGTCCAGAAGACGGTCCACTTCGCTCAAACGTTGATTTTTTGCCAAGTATTTGGCAGTGGCGCCAAACACTTTCATGGGCTTTAACTTGTAGTCCTGAATGATGCTGTAAAAGAGAATCCAAATCGTAAAGCTGGCGATAAACTGACTGAAAATCAACAATATCTTACATACCCATAGGCTAAGCCAAAGCCTTCGTCTATGTTCTTGCCGCATAGTAATACCAATATGCACAGCTGAATCTTTTCCGCAGTGTCATCAAACAATGTCGGTAAAGTGCCGCGAGGCGCCTCGAGTCGGATCTGTTTGAGTATTTGCATCGTATAAAGCGAGCCGCTCACTGGCGTCTGCTCCTGCTCGCAGTGGGCCAGAAATTTCGCCAGCTCCATTTGGCGCCTTATCGTATTGATGTGACCATTTAGGGCACGCGCATCCAATTGCATAGCAAAACAGGTGGTGCTGGCATTGCAGCTCGCCATGCTGGCCCGTCTGGATCCAGACTGTTGCTGCTGCTGTTCGCGTTGAATATGCTCCCACTGAGCAAGATCCAGCTCACCCTGCAAGTGCATGTGAGCTGAAATTAAATGTTGAGCATTTGCATGCAACTTTTGAAAGTTGTCGCAGTGCAAAGGATAAAACTTAACGCAAGTCATGCTTGCGCGTACTGGATCCTTCAACAGCAGCTGTAACTGATAGAGCGAGTTAAGCTGTTGCTGTTGCTCCAAATATCGGCAGGTCTGTAGCAGCGGCACCCGCCAAGCGCTCAACTGTGCATCGACGTCCAATTGTTGCAGCTCATCAATCAGCAATGGCAAACGACCAGCGGATAGAGATATTTGGAATATATGCTGAATGAAGAGCTCCACTTCCAGCTGTTGTAGCATCCAATAACGCAGAGCTGCGCACAGCTCATCGTGCTGCATAAGAAACTGTAGAATATCAGCATGACTGCCATAAGTGAGCACATAGTGTATAGATTCCTCAAAGCCACGTGAATGACGATTGACATCACTGCCTCTGCCAAAAGCAGGCTCGCCATACTGGCCCTTGGCAATGTGTTTTAAATTGGCCAGAGCATTTATCACATTCAAAGCTGGCTCATGCAGTGGTGTCTGTACCACATACGGCTCTCGAGGTCGGCGGGAGAAGAGAGAGGCCAGCGAGCTATTTGAGGTACGCATGAGGGAAGCACGCTGTAGCGTTTCTGGCTGTGGCTGAACCTGCGGCATTGTGGCTATTAGCTGAAGAATCTCTTGCAGCAGGGCGGGTCCACGTTGCGGACGCTTCTTGAACGTGCTCGTGAGAGGCTGTGTCACCAAGTCTTTGCTAAATATGTTCTTGTATATGCAACTGTTCAGATCCTCAGTAGACAGACGTGTCATGCAATGCGCAAACTTCTCGCGAGCTGCAAAGCAAATGAGATGATTAAAAAAAATTAAATAATACATAAATATTTTAAATATAAATAAAGATTGACATGCCTGCATCATAGCAGCCGGCGCGTAAACAAGCCAAGCCATGGGCCGCCATTACACCCGTGGTAGGAAATCCCCATTTCAAGTGAACCTCCAGTGCCAGTTTCCAGTTCTCCGCCTCAACTAGAGCGTCGGCCAACGGGCGCAGACTGTGATCTTTCAGCGGCCCAGCGGGTATTAGGGATTCGCAACCCTGCTGAACTACAGCTATGATGATCTCCGAATGGTCGCGTATGGTTTCAAATTCACCAGGCGCACCGCGAACCTTTAAAAGTTCAAAAGACAAGATGTGAGATGTGATAATATCTTTCAAGTATAATATTATATTTAATATAAGTTTTTACTTTTTTAACCATGACAAGAACTAATTAAATAAATAAATAACCTAAATACTATCACTTACCTTTGCTGCCAATGCCAGACAGTTCATCATTTTGGCCACCAGTTCATAGTCTACCTCTGGATTGGGCACAATCAGTTTCTCCAGCTTGCGACAGTGAAATAGCAACAATTCAACGCACTGTCTTTGGTCAAGATGATGCCGTAATATTGATAAACTTAGCGCCACGCTTGGTGCATGGTCGTAACAAAACTCCTCACGCAGCAGCTTGTCGTGGGTGATGATGCCGCTTAGTCGCCATCTATAGGCATTCGTTGTGGACGAGGATGATCGAGGCTTAACGGCTGGTATGTCATTGATGTGTAACTTTTGCTCTGTAATTACTGGAATGTTGCAATCATTGCAGACGCGCACCTCCACATCGCCGTATATCTCTGGAATGGCCATGCGCTGTGTGGAGCAGGCATAGCATACGACACGACCACAGCGACGACAATGATGACGTCGCATCAGCATAGTAAATGCGGAACGACGACAGCACATGCAATGGCTGGCCTCCTCATCACGTATCCACTGTTCTCGTGTTGGTGCCTGTTTGGGCATTTGAAAGGCGCCACACAACGAGTCCAACGAGTTCTGAACATCTGTTCCCAGGGAACTTGGCTCAGGAGCGCTTCCACCTCGCACATTTGCTATATGATAATCCAGCGCCTTGCTGGCATATATGCGTAGCAGCAAATCGAAGCAATCATTGGTAATAACATGATCTTGCTGGTACGAATTAAAATTGAGCAATATAAACGCTTCGGAATTGCTTTGACCTAATTGAAAGCGAACCTTGCTGGTAGTTGCGCCACTGGTACTACTATGGATATCATAGGCATGACCACGTTTCTCAAAACAATAGCCACAGGGTCCCAATGGCATGCGCTGCTGCAGTTTGGCACGCGCTGGTTCCAGCAGCTTGGTAAGCAGCTCAAAGCGCGTATTCATTACCAATTGCTCCACAATTAATAAAGGATAGCGCAAGAGTGGCCAAAAATTAAGTCGTTCGATGATTGGCAGCTGACGTAGCAGCTCTAGCGACAGCTGATAATTGCGATATGGACGCGGATCACGTGAATGCTGCTCCAAATAGTCAACCAGCCACTGTAACAGAGGCAGCGAACGCATTTTATCCTTGTGCGTATCCAAAAAGTTGACCAGCACCGCAGTTGGAAATAGTTCCGCAATGTACAGTAAATGCGCATCCAACTCATCATCGTCACGTAACTCCAGCAGCGTATCCAACAGCGTAAGCAGGCATACACGCTGCTGTGCAGCTGAATCTGCCAGCTGCACCATGCGACACCATTCGTAGCATAATTCATACTGTCGTCCCTGCAGCAACTGCTCGAAAATTACATTCGGCGTCTGACGGCCAAAGTCATAGGCCTGTGGCCAGCTTTCAAACTCCAACAGGGCCGAAACTCTTGCATAAATTGTAATGTCCGAGAGCGTCTTCTCCAATTGAGTGCGAAGTTCTGATGGAATGGCATTCTCCGCTCCCCGATGATGCAGTGTGCGCTCAATTAGTTCTTTTGCCAACTGACTGCTGGATATTTTGGTGAAATGCTGCTGCAGCAGTCGCGCTCGTGCCCCCAAATCATTCATATGGGCAGCCATTTGGATGTGTCTAGGATCCTCATCGATTAGCTCGGTGATTAAACGATCAATGCGTAACTTCCGTTGCATAGTTGGTTCTGTGTAAAAATGTTGATCATTAGAATTAATTAAAATAATAATAATAATAGAGGTGCTTTGGAAAAAAATATAACATTACTTGGACAAAAGCCCTAGGGTCTTCACTTCTAGAAACGTATACTTTAACACGCTATATTTGTAATGATTTATTTAGTTGAAAATTAATGCCATAACTCAGATTTTGAGAATGTCTTTAAAACTTTAAGCCATTCACATTTACAACATTTGAAGTCGAGTGTAAACAAATAATACTTCATAGGGTATAATACACTAAGCCACCTTAACAAAATCGAGTGGAGAAACATGCAGAAGTCGACTTCTTACTCAGAAACCAATTAGAACTATTGCAATATAGTTTATAGATTCATAGTTACCATTTTCTGCATTTTCTTAAGTAAGAACATTGCAGTCGGTAGCTCCCGATTGTAGAATACTCTAATACTTTCATGGGAAAATGGAGAAAGTTTTTTTAATTGCAATGCCAAAAAATACAAGTAATATAATAATAAAAATATAATCATCCACTTACCAGCTTGGCCACCAATATTTAGCAATAGAATGCGCAGCTGTAGCTCCTTGGACAGCTCCAAGCGCTCCAATGTTGTACTGTCTAGTTTGTAGGCATGCAGAGCAGCCATCACGGAATTTTGTTCATGCATAAGAGCCAGAGTTATTATTTCGGGTAACTGCAGCAATTGACGTAGGCAGATAAAATTTAAGCCCGTCTCGGATGTGTTAATCGTTGGTAAATCGCCTAATTGCACCGCCTGTAGCAACTGGGCCAAGAGTTGATTGTGTTGGGCAATATAGTTGTGAATCGATTCATGTTTTTGTGGCTGCACTGAACGCTGCGGTTTTTTAGCGGCTCCCTCTGCAAGTTGTGGACAAATATTTAGCGCAATAACATGCACCAGATTAAGATGCAGTGCAGCCACATTGCTCTCAATCTCAAGGGGAGTAATGTCACACTCGTAAATCAGCTCGCCAATAACTTGATATGGATCGTGGCGCAATAGCTGTGTGTTGTGATACTCGAGATTGGGATCACGCAGTTGTAGCAAGCGTGCCAGTTGCTGTACGTAACCACAAAAGCGAGCATAATAATTATGCTGTGATCTCAGCTGTTGGAAGTGTGCCGCATGGGCGCGCAATTCCCGAAAATGTGCATAATCCGAGGGCGCTTTCTGATACAGTGTCGTAAAGGCGGCCTCCCGTTGCAGTTGTAAGGCCAGTGGAGCTGGTCTCAGGGCATAGCTGTGGCGGCACAAGAGCTCATTTAACGCTGGCTGACGACCAGCACGCTCAAGCAGACGCATGCACTCGCAGAGGTTCTGCATAAGATACATGGCGCCAATTTCGCGTGAACTTGCATCATTTGAGCTGTCTGCCGTTGCTTGTTGCTGCTGCTGTTGCTGCTGGCGGCGTATGACCAACAGAAGATTACTGGTTATTTCTCTATTAAATCTTAGATTCACAATCAAATCGCAGACAATCAAGGCATTTAAATTGCGCTCCTGGAACTGCTGCAGGAAGCCGTACTGTGCATTCGCGCTGTGGCGTTGCAAAAGGCTCTTTAACTCCGGGCTCTGTTGCAACTTTTGTGCCTGCGCAAAATTGTCAACCACGCTGATAATCTTAGATAACTCAAAGCCCTTGGCGGCCACACTTTTAATTTTCTCAACTGTGGTCGTGGTGTTGCCCGTCGTGGTGTTACCATCACAAGCCAAGGTTTCATAATTTGAATATATTGTGGCCAGTTTTTGCTTGATTAACTGTTGCTGCTCCATAAACTGCAGTTCGCGACTTAACTGACTCTGTTCCAGATGAAAAGTCTGTAATATATAATATGTAATTGATTGGTTATTCAATCTTAAATACAAATGAATAAATTTTAAACGCCACGAACAAACTTACCTCAATAATGGACTTAACATCGTTAAAATTCTTTAGCGCTAGGGCCATGATTGCCAACTGTTCGGGCGTGCTTAGCATTTTTGGTATAATCGAACGTTCTGGTGTGGGAGCCATGACCAGATGCGGATCTTTGTTGCGTGTTCCAGCTGCACTTCCACTCAGCAGAAGCTGCTGTGCACGAGCGCGACACTGTTCCAGAGTAGGCGCATCGGCTGTTGATTTTGCAGCTGCTCCACTGAAACTGGAGGCACGACGTTGTTGCCTACGGGATTTGCGACGCGTTAGACTCGAGGCGTGATAGCAACGCTCCCGGCTTTCATCATCGCTGGAAGACTTCTCTCTCGAATGGCTATGCAATTGAATTAGCTGCAGCAGCTGCTCTGGTTCCAAACGGCAGCCCATCGCAGGTGTTGCCTTGCCCAGCGATTGCTCAATCTTCTGCAAAACACTGAACTTCCATAGCGCTTCACTTATAGCATCTACCTGGCGCTGAAAGCAACGTTGCTGATGCTCTGAAGCACACTTAAAGTCCTGTGTGTGCAGCTTTTTAGTGACAAAACTTTTCAAAAAGATGAATAGCGAATGCAAAGTATGCCCACGACAAATAAAACCATATCGTTGTCTCTGCGCAGTGCTGCTGACATTGGACGTGCGTGGAGGCACAGCATCATCATCCACATACTGTTCATCGTCATCATCATCGTCCTCATCGTCATCATCACCGTCACGTTGCTTTGTATTTTGCAATTGTTCCCAGCGTAAAAATACTAATTGAAAAATGTCCTGCAACAGGGCGGAGAGTGTGCCAAGCTCACATAGCTGACGCAGCTGTGCGGAGAGCAACAATAGCTGATGTTTAATCGTCGTCTCGTGCAGCTCCAGTATTATATTGTAGACAATGCATAGCGCTGTGTAGTACCTCATGGTATCCAGTTCTTCAGCCCGCACACACTTAAGCGCAGGCGTCTGCTGTTGCCACTTGTAAATATTTTCAATAAGCTGAACTACTTGATCACTATCGCATTGAATGCCGTGCTCATAGATCAGAGTTAGTGCGCCAGGTGCACGCAACAGTGCATCCACATTGATGGTCTTGCATGCGATGCCGTCTTGTTGATTTTGTAGAAACTTAAGCAGCACACAGAGACGTTGAAAGTCAGCATAGAAAAATAATTGAACGGGCTGAAGCTGAGCTGGCACTGTGGCCACATTAAATGCCTCCAGTGTTTGATCCAGTTGTGCCAGTTCATCCAGGGTTTGTGAACCCAAAGCAAATTCATTGGCCAGTCGCAATATCAGTAAATTGTTGCGCAATATGCGATCTTCAATACATTCAAAGTTCTTTAGCTGCTGGCACAGTCTAGGCACAAAGTGTTCCCGTTGGCTAACCGCCAGGTGCAACACTAGCTGCCTTGTGGGCGCTTTAATGCCACATAATATTTGCAGTTGCTGCTGTTGTGTGTGCAACACGGTGTTTAGCAGATGAGCATCTTGTCGCGCCATTAGGGCCAACATTAAATGCTCATTGTTGCCCAATGAATCATTAACTAGACGCTCCACTAGCTTTTGCTGCATCGTTCCCGCGTCCAGTATTTGTTGTGGAACATTTGCCAAAACGCTGAGTAAACGTGTCGAAGCTGAAACTGAGTTGGCAGCGTCCTCATCGAGCATTTGTTTTAATGCGCCGCTAATGATGCGTCCGATATGGAATTTGGACTGATCATATAACAATTGCAGTATTTGCAATGTTGGATATGGTGAGGTACAAAGTAGCGTTTGCAAACGCTCATAATGCGATTTAGCACCGCTTCCACTGAGACATTTGATGAAGGACTGCAAAGAAATGAGAGTCTGTATATGTGTGTATATTAATATGGGAATTTGTGGTTTTTTATGCGTTTCTAAGGTGTGGCATATATATTATACATACAATAGCAATACTAACATAACTATAATCAAACATACGAACAATCCCAGTAGGCAAAAACTTTGTAAGTTATTTTGTTAAAAAGCTTGCGAATCGGGTTGGGAAAAATTATCTTTGTTTGTAAAAGGGAAGGTTTAGTTCTATTACGACACTCGCTAAATATATCCGCTAGCGAACCCTTATAGATGTTTTTACGAATCACTTCTTATTAGGGACCGTAAAAACCGATTACTTTGGGTTTTATTTAAATCAAATCATGTACTAGGAGCAACTTTATGGAAAAAGAGTACTATATTAATGTGATCCTTACAGGATTCTGTATGCATAATATAGCTAAAAAATTGAAATTTATTTTAGTTTTATTTTTGAGTTATAAAACATAAAACTTAAAAAATAATCATAAACAGATAAAAATCAAAAATGTTGCTCTTATATCCAAATTTATATGAAAAACCTTTAAAATAATCATTGACATGTGATTTTTAGAAATAGAAACTATTTTTTTGACTTCAATATGATAAATTCTCTATTCCTTACCCAAACTTTTGCGAGCATTGTTCTAATATACATATATGCGGACGGACTTTCTATATTTTATTCGCTAGACGATCGTTGGCGAGAATTTCGGCGAATCATCGCTAAGCATTTGAATCTTGGTCCGCTGGGACACCAAATATTTGTCGACATTTTCTGTGATTCTTTGTATGTGTATGTATACATATTACAAATAAATTTGATCAAAGATTCTTCTCACTAAACAGCACAGTTAGAAATCTACAACGCATATAATATTTTCCAAGATATATTGCATATCTCTGTCCAAATGCTATATAGAATGAGTCACATTACATGAGTACAGCACAAAAACCTTTGTGCATGAATATGCACATCAAACGCAAAACAACTAGGGACATAGCGAGAAGTCATTGGAGAAAGTAGGTGTAAACCAAAATCTGTTTGGAAGAAACTAAAGAAAACTTTAAAAGTTAAGCTAAAACAAGGAAAATGACAGACCATTGCTTTTAGTCTAGCGTGCTCTAAAGGGTCGTCGACAAACTTACATATACTGTGTAATTTAATCAAAGTTGTACCTTATTAACCTGCTCATCTTCAATGGTTAGCAAGTCCATCAGTTGCTGCAATTCCTTTTGTTGTGTTGCCATTGTGTTGCATTTATCTCAGGCACCTGTTGCTATGAATGTATGTATGTGCTTTTGGTATGTTGTGACTGCGTGGCTTGGTTTAAGCGCAGTTCATTGCACACTGATGACTGTCAGAGTCGACTTTAAACTTCTAAGTGCGCCTGGTGGCAAATCATTTACTGATTGTATCTGGCTATTGTTCGCCGATGCACTTTTGTTTTCTTTTCAGCAGCAGCTGTTCTCTTATTGTTATTGATATTGGTGTTCCTGCGGCAGCGTCGTCGCTTTTCACTGGCGGTACCACAACAACAAGTGATAAGCGACGCGTGCATATTATTACCGTCAACGTTGAGCAAATCTAATAAAGCGCTGTTTGAAGCGCTCAATAACAATGGAAGGCGATAAACAGTTCAATACACAACATACACATATTATGAAAGTCGTCCAACTTAACTGCAATTAACACAAATAGACGACACTTTGACATTCACACAAAATATTTCAGCCGTTGTTTTTACTGTTTTTGGCATTTTAAATTAAAATTTTTAAATTATTAATTCTATTTTAATAACGTAAATATATTAAGATCAGAGGACATTAGAAGCTAGAAAAAACATGTATTTTAAATATAAGTTTACCCAACGGTTGTTACTGGAACTACTTAGCGCGATGGGAGATATAGTATACAATAAATATTAATTATATAAAAAATTATAGTTAATTCTCCGGGTATTTGGTTTAAAAATGAGAATTATTTTATAATATTTTTAGTGGCGAAACTTCGACTTTTTTTGCGCAAAGAATAATAAAAAGTAATAACTTGCTTAAAAACCGCGAAAAATGTCCAACCGATATTTCGATATCATGATAACCTCAGTGCCCGGCAGTTCCCGCGCTTGAATTCAAAATTATGACCTCTCCCCTTGCAGCAGATGCAGCAGGTGGGACAATAATTGGATTAGGCCTGTGGCGGATTACTTTCTGTGTTCTATGTGAGCTAAATGCATAGTTATATTTCGTCATCAAAAGACAGCAACGCGACATGGGTGTGATTTTTCAAAGTAAGTTTTGTAAACAAATTCCTTTTTTAAATTTATAATTATGTACATTTGTTTTTAGAAATATTGTGGGTTGGCGCCATCGTCATTGTTTGTTTTTCGGCATTGCTGATTCTTATAAACAAATTCTTAGAGGAATCTATTCCAAATGTATTGGTACCAGATGGTAGAGAATTTGAATTTGATTATGTTATAGGTAGGTTGTAATATTCATAGTTTAATACGTTTTAAAAATGCTTAATTTCATTTAAAACATATTTCTTCTATGTAGTTGGCGCCGGCACAGGTGGTTCCACGCTTACCTCCCTACTGACAAAATATAGCAATGGCAGCGTGCTGCTTATTGAGGCGGGAGGTTCGTTTGGCTATCTAAGTCGCATTCCGTTGCTCACAACGTTTCAACAGAAGGGTGTGAACGACTGGTCATTTCTTTCGTCGCCTCAGAAGCACTCATCTAAGGGTTTGATTGAACAACGGCAGTGCTTACCGCGGGGCAAGGGATTAGGTGGATCAGCTAATTTAAACTATATGTTGCATTTTGATGGGCATGGTCCAGACTTTGACTTCTGGCACAAACAGCACAACTTGAGCGATTGGAGCTGGTCTCATATGCGGCCTTTTATGATGGCTGCCAAGCCCAAGCGAGCAGATCTATACGAAATTCCACGCAGCTACTCTACGTTAACTCAAGCATTTGAGGAATCTGAATCATTGTTTGGCCACAAGTCCTGGCATTTTCGACGCTCTGTTTACAACATAAAGAATGGATTGCGCCACTCGGTGCTGCAGCAGTTTCTGTTGCCTGTCCTGAATAGCGTCAATTTGCGTCTGTTGCCCCAGGCTCTTGTAAAGCGCATAAACCTGTCTTCGAAGCCCACGCTGAGAGCCAACTCCGTTCTTGTGGGTATCAAGGACGAGCACAATAAGGAGAATGAGTTTAATATAAAAGTGCGACGCGAGCTGATTCTATGTGCGGGCACCTATCAAACGCCGCAGTTGCTCTTGACCTCTGGCATTGGCGACAATACATCGCTGGCCCAGTTGCAACTGCCGGTACACCATCATTTACCGTTAGTTGGTCAACAACTCCACGATCATTTCAATTTGCCGCTATTTGTCTCCATAGGCATAGTCGGTCCCACTCTTAACCAGCGGGCGTTGTTTAACCCAATGAACCTATTTAACTTTTTAAGCAGCGGTACAGGTGCCTTTGGAAACTTTGGAGTGCTAGGACATGTTGCTAGCTATGAGGATCCGTTAACATTTGGCATTATTTTTTTCGGTGCTGGCGCAATAGATGAAAGTGCTCACATGTCCATATCCAATTTCAAGCGTCCAGCATTTCGTGCACTCTTTCCACGATATCATAATGCCACGCAAGAGGGCTTCCTGATCATATCCAGCTGTCTTCAGCCCAAATCTAGGGGCTCTGTGACGCTTTTACACAAGAGCATGCGCAGAAATCCTCAAATTGATCCAAATTATCTAAGCAACGAATATGATGTTACATGTACCATTGAGGCCATAAGAAACGCTGTAAAGGTATCAACATATACTGTCGTCTATTGCACTAGCATAATCTAAATATTATTTTATTTCTTAGATTGTCACATCCTCCGCTTTTGCTCATTTGCAGCCGCGCATTCATTGGCCAAAACTACTGGAGTGCGCTAATTTTGGACCATTTGAAAGAGATTTTCGAAACAATGATCCATCAGACCATTATCTGGAGTGTCTTATGCGTCACATAGGTCTCGGCTCACATCATCCAGGCGGCACTTGTGCTTTAGGAAGCGTCGTTGACTCGCAACTAAGGTTAACACCTTAACCCAGTTCTCAGCTCAAATTTAATGTCTCACCAATTACAGATTATATGGCGTTCAAAATGTTCGTGTTGTTGATGCAAGCGTGCTGCCCCGACCCATTTCCGGCAATCCTAATACTGCTGTTACAGCTATTGCCATGCGTGCAGCCTCATGGATATTAAAGAACGAGCTACAAGATGCTTAGTTTACTAAAATGCCTTTATACACATTACTAGTCTATAATATAGCTTAATTGTTAACAAAAAATAGAATTATGTACTTTAAAATCCTATACTTTTACAGTTTCTCTACTTTGGCCTTGATAATTCGCAGCGGATCGACTGGCCGATCATTTTTATCAGTTTCCACCATACCAATCCGCTTGACCACCTCCATGCCAGTGTATACACGCCCAAATATGGTGTGTTTGTTGTCCAGCCACTGTGTGGGCGCCAGCGTAATAAAGAACTGTGAGCCATTTGTGTCTGGTCCTGAGTTAGCCATTGACAATATTCCGGCGCCGGTGTGCTTTAAATCACTATGCAGCTCGTCCGCAAACTCTTGACCATATACCGAAGCGCCACCGCGTCCTGTACCTGTAGGATCGCCACCTTGTATCATAAAGTCACGAATAATTCGATGGAATACCACGTTGTTGTAGTATCCGCGTCGCGACAATTCCGCAAAATTATAACACTAAAATTATAGCTTGCTTGAGTTTATAAGCAAAGAGAGGTGTCTTTATTATATACTTACTGAGTTTGGTGCATGCTTCCAGTACAGCTCCACAGTTATTTCACCCATACTAAAGACATAAATCAATGTAGCATAAATATTGACGGTTGTTTATATGTACTTACGTCGTTTCTAGTGTGACAAAGTGAGGCTGCCACGCCTTATCAGGTATACCACCAGCTGCAGGATTTGCCATCATTATTAGTATTTAATTTTATTTAAATATCAATATAAATTTTTGTTTATATTTTGCCAATTCTTTTGAGCTTGAGGTGGTAGCATACAGCCGCTAATCGTTAAATGTTAACACAGAGAATCGATAGCAGCTTGTTTGGAACGACTGAAATGTTAACGCAAAATCAGAATATTAACGCAATAATGAGTCTGTTAACGCAGCATTTGTATGTTAATGGCATCGATAATTATCGCTGAATAGTCATTTTGTACATCTTCATGTCGATCTTTGCACATCTCTATTTCCATCCAACTAGTGCGCGGCAAAGTCTGCTTTTATATTTTCCTGCATGCTTACATAGCAAATCCGTGTGTGCACATTCTGAATGACAATATGTAAATAACAAGCTTTTATTGCTTACATACACAAATGTGCATAAAACTAAAAATTTATATGAATATCACTTGAGGATCGTTGTATGAAAAGGATAGAGACATTTCACGACTGAATTAATCTGCCATTTGATTGGAATTAGAAAATGGAAACAATAAAGTCACAGTGGACCAACTTAATATGGAAGTGGAGCCCAAGACGTTCCCACTGGTGCCAAATGCGGTTAAAAAGGAGCTGCTAATTGTCCACGTTTACAAACGATTCTTACTTAAACTGAAGCGGAAAATCCGTAAATTAATTATATTTATTTTTCATATTTTATTAATTGTAGAATGTACCTAGATTTTTAAATTGCATTTTTAATTTGGTATCATTTTAGTTCGTTGATATGGAGGCGCTTCTCTCAGTTATATGGAGGGTACATCGATTATCAGCAATTGGCCACCAGGTTGGCCAAATACATAAATCAATTTCATGAAAGGACAAAGACTGAACAGCCAAATATCTCTTTGGTGGAAATTTAGCACACAACAAATTATTCGGTGGCTCATGGGACAACGCATTCGATTAGAATCAATAATTATTGGCAGAGAAAGTAATTTATCAGATTCGAACATTGCTAAAAGCGTGGTCAATACATTTCAATATCTTTGTCTTCCGCAGCTTTCCTAACAGCGCGTAATATCTGATTTGAATTTGAACTGGCATTTAACATGACCATTTAACCGTCTTAAGCTTGATAAGCTACACTAATATTTAAAATATATATGTATATGAAAAATATATAACCGGAAATTTTAGTCAGATTTATAAATGAGCTACCATAAAAATTTGTAGCCAATTTTGTGGTTTCGTATTGGAAGGACCATGTACATTAATCGCAATTTTAAACTCGACTGTCGGCTGCTTGAAGGATTTCAAAAAATTATAAAAAAAAACTTTCTGAGGCTTTTTTCGAGGTATCGACTTATAAGCTAAAGCTACCTTTTTAAAAAGTCTAAAATCTAGATTTTTTGATGCATGGATAATGTAAACGTATTTAAAATGCATTACATAGTCTAATTATGTTAATCCCGATTAAATTTCGGACTCTTACAAGTCCAGTATTCCACTGAAACATACATACCTTTGTATGTGTTATGAATTAAAGAGCATATTAGATTAATTCAAAAACTTAGATCGAAAATTCAGAATAAGTTAAATCTATTAATGAATTCGGATGTACGGCCATTATGTTCTGAATGAAAATCTCATTTGGCTGGCAACTGAACTTGAATTTAAATTTTACAATTACTGCCAAAGATTTCTCTTGGCGCTGAGCCCAAATGACAACAACTTGTTGAACCACAAAGTTCACAGTGTATTTTTTTATATAAAGTAGAAAATTATCTATGTAGATAGGTAAATTACACATAATTGATTCATTCAGTATATATTCAAAGTAGTTCCAAGATGTATATTATTTATATATAGTCACTTTATTTCACACGACCATTGACTGCAAAATTGTCTAAACTTTTCCGTAATATGATTCTTACTAAATCAACGAATTTAATGTGGGTGCGATATGTATAAATAAATTATAACAATTTATTGTGCGTTTTAGAGGTCAGAAATATCCACAACGAGTTGGACGGACACTTGTATCTAATGTCAAAACTACTACAATGTTGCAACTAGACAGTAAAGTGTCGCAATTCTCTTGAAGTACAACACGGCAACTGATTAACAAAAATAAACCCATATACATATGTGGATTTTGTGTGCTGCTGCCCGAAAACTAAATTGCCTCACAATTGACAATTGAGCAAAATTGGATTGAATCACAGCCGCAGCAGCATCGCCGAGTAGCGCCCCAGTAATAGAGCAAATGGAACCCACTGATTCACTCAATCCCAGTCAGATGTAATCGCAGCGCGACTTAGTCCACAGCTCGACATTGCGGAGCTCGTCTGCCTTAAATCCGACAAAGCTTTGCATTGCAAAATGAATAATATTGAACAGATTCTTGGCGATCTGCAGCGGTTTTCATGGCCCGACTATTTCGCATTTGTGGCCATGTTTCTGCTCTGCATCGCTATTGGCATCTACTTTGGCTTCATGAACAAATCCGTGTCCGAGGATGACTATATGCTAGGCGGTCGCAAAATGCTGGTGATACCCATCTCCTTCTCTTTGGTGGCCAGCTTTATTTCTGGCATAACGTTGCTTGGACTACCCACCGAAGTGTACTCGTACGGCACACAGTATCTATATGTGTCCCTAGGAGTTGTGGGCATGGGCGTTGTGATGGGAGTATTTTATCTACCAGTTTTTCATAATCTGAACATTACGTCCACCTATGAGGTAAGAATATTTAGTTGATATGGAATGTATCGAAAGAGGAAAACTTGTAGAATATTTTATTGAGAGAGTTTAGTTTATATATTTAATATTCTATCTGCTCTAAGTGTTAATCCAGAATTTTGTGTAGCTTACAACGTTTTTGGCAATTTAATTTTGCAAATTTTTTACTGAAAAATTTCCTAAATTTCAATTTAACAATATGATTATTTGATAAGAATTGACTTTAAAATAGATCTTTAGAGAATGATTCTAAACCAGTTATAGCTACCATTCGTAATCAATATTCAGCGGATAAATATATATTTTTGATATACAATATTTATCTAACAGTCAAATCAGTAAAATGATTTCCCATTTCTGAAATCATGAACTCGTATTAAACATGACATTTTCTTACAGTACTTGGAGGCTCGCTTTGATCGTCGACTGCGTCTATTTGGTTCCGTAATGTTTACCATTATGAATGTGAGCTTAATGATGTTCTTTATAAAGTCCTAAGACTAATTTAATTTACTACCTAGATAGCTTATTTGCCCATTGTGATTTATGTGCCGGCGCTTGCCTTCAATCAGGTAACTGGAGTTGGAGTACACACCATTACACCAATTGTGTGCATCATTTGTGTGTTCTACACAAGCATGGGTGGTCTGAAAGCCGTCGTCTGGACGGATGTGGTGCAGGCGGTGTCTATGATCGGTGCACTTATACTAGTTGCTGTAAAGGGAAGCTTGGATATAGGCGGGGCTAGTGTGGTAGTGGAACGCGCTTGGAATTCAGATAGATTGGAAGCACCAGAGTAAGTTGAACAAATAAAACCTCATAGTTACTCTTATATTAATATCGATTGCTTTTAGCCTAAGCATTGATCCCACAGTGCGGCACACATTTTGGTGCCTGTTTTTTGGTGGAATTGTCTATTGGACACAAAGTAATGCCGTTTCCCAAAACATGATACAACGCTATCTCTCGCTACCTACATTGGCGGATGC
This sequence comes from Hirtodrosophila alboralis, assembly GCA_035043045.1. NCBI lineage: Eukaryota > Metazoa > Arthropoda > Insecta > Diptera > Drosophilidae > Hirtodrosophila > Hirtodrosophila alboralis. Next base: position 723,522 of record JAWNNH010000268.1, on the reverse strand, counting down.
TCGAAAAGCTTTGTGCCTCTTCTGCGGTGGAGTTTTGCTGCTGATGGCCTTGTGTAGTTATAATGGACTTCTTATATATGCGACATATCAAAACTGTGATCCGCTTACAACCAAGGCAAGTAAAACAAATTAAGAAGAAACTAAGAAATGATTTATTACAAGTACACCCGCAGCTGGCCAAAGCTCGTGATCAGCTTTTGCCACTCTTCGTAATGGACACTCTGGGTAGTCTGCCTGGAATGACGGGCCTATTTATTGCCGGCGTTTTTAGTGCTGCTTTAAGCTCACTCTCCACCTGTCTCAACTCCATGTCGGCTGTTGTACTGGAGGACTTTGTGAAGCCTTTTATTGGGCAACCGCTTTCAAGTCGTGCCACAAATTGGATCATGCGTCTAGTGGTGGTGGGCATGGGTGTGCTTAGCCTGGGCCTTGTTTATGTAGTTGAGCATATGGGCACTGTACTACAGCTAACCATGAGCTTGGAATCAATAACGAACGGTCCGCTGTTTGGCATATTTACTGTTGGTATATTTATGCCCTGGCTCAATGGCAATGTAAGTTGAATCTTATTTTTTTAACTATATATCCATAATTAGCAATATATTTCTATAGAGCGCGATGCTGGGTGGCTGTGTGGGCGTCATTTTCATGTCGTGGGTCAGTCTAAATGCACAATGGGCCATTGCATCGGGCGCTATTCGTTACCAGACCAAGCCATTAAACGTAGAACAATGTGACTATAGCTTCGATTCAATTGTTTTGCCTTACAGTGCTGCGAATGCTACACATCTGAGTGGACCTACAGCAGAGTAAGAGCATTTAGAACAGCAATTTTGAATATTATATATTAAATTTGTATTTTTCAGAGATATATTTCCCTTGTATCGCATCTCCTATATGTGGTACACGGCCTTGGGCGCTTGCGTCACCATAATTGTTGCAATATTAAGTAGTTTGGTCTTTGGCACTAACAATCCCAACAAAATTGATCCAGTGCTGCTTACACCGTGCATTCAAAAGTTCTTTAGGTTTGATTCTTATAAATCAACGGTAAGTAAATGCTTATTCTCTTAAATTATGTATTAATTTTGTTTTCTTAAAATTCTAGAACGCTTACAAGGCAGACATTCCACTGCAGCATAAACTATGTAGTGATGAGGTAGCTTTATAATTTACAAGAAATGCACAACAAAGTTAAATACTCTTTTAATGTATGTTTGCTAATATGTATACAATCGCTTAAGCACTGATAGTGAATGTTTGTATAAATATGTGTAAATTGTTTGATAACCACAATAAATACGCGGGACTAGTTTCTTAATGTCCAGCTAATGGCCTCAGAATATCCAATTGTATTTCTTGAATTCCTTAGTGTACAGATGTTTCTATTTATTTTTTCAATTTATATACTAAACTCGGTAAAATCCCGATAAGTATATGAATATATTAAACCCGATTAATAACGATAATTTGATTATTTCCAATTTTTATATGAAATTTCTAATATAAATAGTTATAATTGAAGTAAAACGTAAAGCTCAAAAATATAAAAATCAAAAAGGATATGCGTAGATTATCCTATAAGGTTACATTGGTGCAGTCAATTTTTACAAGTACATTTTTTTAAAAGGTTATTTAAGATATGATGATGAAATTGAAACACAATAGAATTCATCTTATAACAAACTTTTCTGCATCATTAATTCAAAAATGTTGTTTTTTTTATTGTGTTATGACACTTTTGAATTTAATGAGTTTTCATTTATTAAATGCTTTATAACAATTAAATACAATTAACACAATGGGACTGTGAGACATACTTTAAATTTTCTGTGGTCTGTGAACCGCTTTTAATTATTTCTGCTGCACCTTGGTCAGCAGAATAAGGCGCTCGGATTCATTGAGATGTTCATAAAACGTAGGAAAATGTTCATTTTGAGTGAAATTCGTAAGAAACTTTTGCAGATTTTCGCCAATGTCACCAGTGAAGTTGCACTCCTTCAGCAGTACCTGCAGTAATTGGTCATCTTCAGCATTGTCTTCATCCATTTCGAAACACAAGTCAGATATGTAACGCGGATTGGATGCAGTGCCTGGAGCATCATCCTCTTCAGTGACCTCATCTTCGGAATCTGTAAGCGGCGCATCAAGTTTTCCCTCTTGAAAGTGCTGATATTCCGAGATTAACACTTTAAAGATCTTCACAAGAGCTGGAATTGTCACCCATTTCTGATGGGCTGATGCCACTGAACGTGTGCGTATGCGATCGCTGTTTAGATCTTCAACCAGTTCCTTGTACGTAATGGAGGTCAAACGATTATCCTGTGTGGCTACACCGTACTCGAAAAGTTTGCAGAGAGCCATCGTGGTTACCTAAAGAGTACAAAAATACAATCAACTGATATTTCTTTAATCATGAGCAAAATGGTACATACTTTTCGCTCGTAAGAACCAAAGAAGGAGTTTTGGCGCGAAAGCCAATTTGTGAGAACAAACTGCATTGCAGGCTCGCCATTGGGTCCGGGTACCGTAGAAAGAAAGTTAAGCACCGCATCCATTTGGGTAAGGAATAGATGGGCAAATATCAACACCAAATTCATGATAACCTTTAGGCACTCTAGGTTCTGCATTTTACTGATGACCGCTTTGAGCAACATGTCTACCGTTTGCCCCAACATATTACCCATTTTTGTAATAATGGTTATGATTAACTTTCCAATTTGACCACCGGCAGTCATCTCGGTATTCATTGGATTTAGCAACACGGTTGCCACTTGCATTACATAATTGACACCTTCGCCATTCTTGTAGCTACAGATCTGCTCCGGCGATACATTAATAAAGCTGCGCATACACTCGCCACCAGCTACCATTACGGTGTGATCATCAGTGTGTAGAATGCAGTTAATCATGGCGGGAAATGCTGTTTCCAACAGTGCATTATTTAGCGGCGCCTCCGTGTACTTAACAATTGTGTTTAGAATGTCTAAGGCAATGTCCTGCTTTTCGTTGCACTGTTCAGACTGCAGGGACAGTATGCTAACAATGGTCGGTATGAATTTCTCCTGCAGCGGGCCTAGACACTGTTTGCGCTGGCACATCGCCTTAATCAGATCGTGAACGTTCTCCAAAACAAATGGATCCTCAGCGTACTTAAGGAATGCCGCAATTGTGAGCGGTGTGATTTTAGTATGCGCCGCATACGCAAAGTCCGCATCAAACTTGACCATCATTGTCAGCGCCTCCATTATAAGCGCCAGCACTGTGGCCTTGCAACCCGGCACTAGCGTCATGATACCGTCCAGGAAGCCGGGTAACTTTGAAACAAGTAGCGTGCGTTTCTCTCCCTCGACGTTCTCGTTGGCTTGCAGGAAGCCATGTAAGGTGCGAACGGCACTGATTCGCAGAATGTGCGACTTTTCTGGCGACAAACTACACAGTGTAACATCCAAAATCTCGACAATCATCTGCGGATTATACAAATCTGACTTGGAGTAAGTGCTCAGAGTCCAGAGCGCTCGCCCAACCAGATGAGGTGATTCCTGATACATCAAAAGATTGCGCACAATTGTCAGATAGTTGAGCAAGTCAAACTTGCAATCGCCTTCAAGTATAATGTCACGAAAACCATGAACAGCATCCATGCAAGCCTCCTGAATTTTCCACCAATTCGGATTATTAGCCGCCTTCTCAGCTTCAGCTACGCTAAAGTGCCGGCCCAGCGCCTCCTGCAATGGCTGAATAGCCTTTACACCAAATTCGTCATTTATGGCCTGCGTTTAAAAGATTTTAAAATAGATTTGATGATTGTCACATTATTTTCTATCTTCTCATTTTGTGAACTTACCAGCAACACATCCCGGCCACACATGCGCACGGTCAGCTCGACTCCGCCATCGTCTTCGTCATCAACATACTTCTCTGGATCATCTTGCCAATCCTCTAGCTGCTCCTCGCTAAGCTGTATATACACAATGGTAATGTAGATCAAATCTGCGAGCACATTCTTAATAGTGCCACGTAGCTTAGTGCTGGTGACAATGCAGTTAATAAATTCAAGAATTTGTATAATCAAAGATTGAAAATTGGTCTGTTCGTCATCTTCTTCGCTGGTGCCACTGGCCAAGGGATTTGGTTCTGCTTGATTAACCGATACTTTTACATAGGTTTCAGCAATTTGAGTGAGCAGTTGCCAGATAATTGGCAATATTCGTTCCATAAACGGATTTATATACTTGGGCATCTCAGTCACCAAATAAGTGAATACTGCAAGTTTAAAATAGAAGTTAGTTAGAAATAATGTTTTTTATTATTAGATAACACACCCTTGATAATCTCGGAACGCAACAGAAAGCTGGAACCAGCACCACAATTCATGCTGAGATAATGCACAAGCTTATCCATAAAATTTGTGAGTATAGAGCTCATCATGGTGCCCTGTTCCTGTTTGTCGGTAATCAGCGCCGATATGGATACAAATAGCTGTTTCAGGGTGCGTATTGCTGAGACTCGCGTCTTTATTGAGTAATTTTGTTCCGAGTCAAAAATGCGATATACCTCCGGTATGACTACAGGGCCCAAGTCCTTGATTTGCTCTACATCGTATGTGAAATCCTGCAACACTTGCATAGCGCCATGTATGGAATCCTCATTGCCGCCCAAACACTTGACAATAATATCGAAAAGTTCCGCCCAGCAGTGTGGATAATCTATTGCCGCTATGGTGGATATTGTGTGCGCAACAGACGAGCGTATTTTGGAGTTGGGATCATAAAGTCCATTGGGCAGTATATTACGTATTGTGCGTTTTGCCTGTTCGCTGGCTATGCCACTGTTTACCTTCCCCGGCTCATCAAAATCCGTCCAGTGATTTTCCACATAACGCGTGAGCATTATTATGGCAATTTGACGCAGCGGCAGCTCATGCGATTGATTCATTATAATTTCTGACAAATAGACGCCATACCCTGAAATTTGATGACATTAACACAATGAGCTAACAACGCCCGGCATTAACCGCCAATTTATATACATACCTTCCGTGTATTGCAACTGCTTGTTACGCCTTTCAGCCTGTTGCAAGACATTTGTGTCCGAGCTAAGCAGATTCTGCAACTCCTCAATAATAGCCGGTTTAACAGAATCCCCACCACCGCCGCCGCCGCGAACAACACCTTCTCCGTTGGACATGATAGTGTATCAAAATTTTAATGTTGGAATTATTTTAAAGCTCGTAGGTGATGTTTAGCAGCGGCAGATCGTAGCACATGTGAACTGCAAATTGTTCAGTTCAAAATATTTGTTGAATAGTTTAACAGCACTGCTGCCGATAGTGATGAACTACACTGTGATTTTGTAGTCACACATTTGATTTACACTTCTATGAGTAACAAGTATTAAACAAAACTACTTACTTTCATGAATATCAGAGTGTTCAACATTTAAATTTAGCTCAATTCAGTAACTATCCAATCGAAAATAATATAAATATATATGTACATTTAGCAACAATAAATCACATTTTAGAAACAGTGACTATAAAATATTCGTAATTATTCACATGCAAATAAATGGTCGCTGTTCAACACTACTTTTATTACCATTGCCTTGCTCTGCTGCTGCCGACATCGACCTGCTGTAAATTTATTACCATTTTATAAGGATAAATACCACAAAAAAGCAATATGACTGGCATCATGGATACAATAGAAATGCCAAAATTACCAGAAAATCAAAAAACATTTGCCGGCATACCAGAAGCAATATTTCTAGTGAGTAATATTTTACAGGCGTCGCCGCTGCTGAGCCAATTCCAATTCTAACCTAGACGGGCCACGGCTGAAGCAAAGCAGCTGCAGAAAATTTTGTATATTAATCATCAATCGTATTGTATTTGCAGGAGGAAATTGATACGTTTATGACCCAGCCTGAGAACGAGAATTGTGAAAAAGTGTTACAACGGCTGGATGAACAGCATGGTAAATATCGTTTCATGGCCTACAATTTGGAGGCACGTCGCCGTAAGCTGAAATCCCAAATTCCCGATTTGGAGCGGTCATTGGAGATGGTAAATGTGTTGCGCAAAGAAGATGAGGAGCGTGAGACGCAATTTCTGCTCAGTGATCAGGTGTTCATCAAGACCCTGGTGCCGCCCACAAAAACTGTTTATCTTTGGCTGGGCGCCAGCGTGATGCTGGAATACCCGCTGGATGAGGCGGAGGCGTTGTTAAATCAAAATATTACATCCGCTGTGGGCAATCTAAAGTCAGTCGAGCATGACCAGGACTTTCTCAGGTTCGTCAATTAATAGTGCGTTGCATTCAGTTCATTAATGCTTATTTTTCTCTATTTAGAGATCAAATTACCACAACTGAGGTAAACATGGCGAGGGTTTACAATTGGGGCGTAAAAAAGCGGCAGGCCGCGGCTAAGACTAATGCCAGTAGTACGCCATCCTAGATAGCTTTGAATATTAAAAGCTAAACAAGAACATACACAAAAGGTAATTCGGGTATCTTTCCCTATGTATTATTTATTTGAGAAATTTAACAAAATTATTATTTCTGATACCCGATAAACCCAACATAAAAACACAACAGTCACAGTGCTTTCAAAATTTCTATTTCAAAAGAAAACAATAGAAGAAAAGAGATGGTATCGACGCTAATTGCATTTTCACACTTATTTTATTCTTGTTCTCGATTATAATAAATATTAAATACATACAATGCAAAAATCATACTTGAATCTGCCCTTCAGATCCCTAGCTTTTATTTCAGCGTTTGGGAAAGCCGTTTTAATAGTAGTCATACTTTGGACAAAGCAATGCGTTGCCATATTCTCGGCATATCTTACAGTTGGGATCACAAATAAGACCTGGTTCACATTTCATAGAAAATTCACAGCTTTCATTTATTTTCGGATAACAAAAGTATTCTTCCCCACAGCTGTCGGATTTCCTTGTGAAATAAGAGTTCGAACACTCCTGCGGAGCTTCTTTTAAACCAATACAGGGTGGTTCTGGAAAAGCGCTATACAAGTCACTTGATTACTATTGTGTGTATTTTATCCTAGAGTATTTACTTACATTGCTTCAAATTCTTGAAAAAATAGCAGAAGAATCATCACCCAAATAAACAGCAGCCTGCAGAGTGGGAATTGTATTTGACAGTTCATAGCGGATGCAGACAATCGACGGTCACTTCTGCCTGGGTATCCTGTCTTTTATACGGATCTACTTTTTTAACTAGATTCCAATCTATGCAATTGCATTAATTATTATAGAAGTAACCGCTTCTGATATGCCTAGAGATTTTTAATATACATATATAGAAGCTGCGTGGGTGTCTATAGTCCTTAAAAATCTCTTTGGTATTATTATAAAATAAATTGTAAAAGGGGCTTTTGGTGTGGCTTAGCCTCAGCTAATACATTTGAGATTAGCCATACCTGAATAGGGTAAAAAATTGCAAGATAGTCGAGGTTTAACTGATTAAATGATGATGAGCCGGCAAACGTGTATTTATATACCCTCACATAAGGTATTTTAATTTAGTCATGCATTAAATGAGTTATTCCTGATTCCATATACTGATTGAAGAATGCGGCGAGTTAAGTATCTGCTTGTCTTACAGATTCAATGGGAAGTTATCTATAATCAGTATGCTGTAGTCCTGACATACTACTGCACTGCGGATCACATCGCTATATATATATATATATCCATCAATATTTTTTTTTGTTCCAACACATCTCGATACGCGCTAAATTTTATTATAATTCCAATAGAATCCATCGGCCCTGGATAAAGGCTAAGAAGTCAAATCGATCAAATACATATCAATTGATTTTTATTGCCTTGTAAGATTTTTCGCAGATCATATTTATGAAATAATTAGATGTGTGAGGGTGTTTAACGTTCGTCACTTCGATGAATGCTGCCTTTAATCTTGTTAGCCCTACCCCTTGGCCCGGCTACCTCCATTTCATTTACAGTAAAATGCGCGAATAATTAATTAACTGATCTATTATTTCAATAAACAAAGTAACAACTTTTTACCTAATTAGTCAATTAGTATTACAGAGCTATTCCCATTTCATTGCCTGGTGTATATAGTCTCCATCGGGGCTCACATAGTTTTTAATAGGTGGCGTTGCAACGGGCCCTTTCAACGAGACTGGCAGAAGTTTCAAGTCAATTTCAATGGCCGCCTGGTAGAGCTCCTCTGACTCCCGGCGAAGTTCGTCTAAGGCTTTGTTTTGCGATTGCACCAAACGGTCAATGATTTGGAAATCCGCCACCTTCTCATCGTGTTTATAGCGAGCCCATTGCTTTTTTAATAGTGCACGCTGCTCTAGCTCCGCACTGCCCAGCACAGTCAACTTACGTTCCCGTTTTCTGCATATGGGTAAAGGTAAAATTTAGTGGTCTTGCCAAATTATGTTTACTAACAACAATTAACTTACGCTTTGTTGTCAATAAGCTCCAATGGTACCTCCAGCTCTGCCACCGGTTTCAGCTGGCGTGCATTTTTCTCCAACCTGCGTATCTGCTTTTCGAGTTTCTTTTTCCTGCGGTCCTCTCTCTGTTTTATAATCTGTGGGTCCAACTTCTTCTTTTTCTTCAGCGGCTCGGCGCACAGCACGGGCGTTGTGTGCAGTAAACGTGTGGTAAGTCCACAGCCTTGTATACTTAATCTGCTCGTGAATAGACGCGTGTATTTAATTTATAGGAACTGCTCAGCCGTGTTCTGATAATTACCTGGAGAGTGCACTGAGTAGTGACATTTTTAATAAACAATTTAGCCAAAAGCCGAAAGTTCTTTTGCGTAATGTGCTGCTTCTTCTCGTAATAGCTACAATCGATTGTTAGGACAGCTATCGATTTACCAACATATGGGCAACTATCGAAGTTGCAGCGTTGCCAGACAGATATATAGAGTTTGCGTGCTCAAAATAATACGTTAGATTCAAAGCAAGTGTTATCACTGGAGCACATAAACAAGATAAATATATAAAAGCTTTCCCTAGTTAATAATTTAACTATTTAATTCTTTTCCTAATGATATTTCCGCTGTACCAATAAAGAATATTTTCTTCAATGCGTTATTTGAATCCTTGTAAAGCTTAAAAAGTTGCATGCATATTTGCAGAGATCTTATTAATTTCCGGATTTTGAAGCACAGTGAAAAATTTCAAAATGAGTAAAGAGCCTTTAAATCGACCAAACAAGAAATAAGCAATAATACTTTCTTTATTTTATACACCAATTGCGCCGCAAACCAACGAAGATCTCATTTAAAAATGCCATTTCTTAATCTGAAGTTCATCTTTCCACTCAACCACAAATGAAACAATTCGATATTTTTACTATTTTTATACGATTTTAAAACTTTATTTTTAAAGATGAAAATAAACAATATACTTTTATTATGCGTTTTTGTTGTTTTTAGTAAATTTTACATAATTTTCAATAAAATAAGTAGTTTTTGTTTTTTTTTTTTCGATTAAAAATGTTATATTATAGTTTAGTGTTTTGTTGTTGTTTTACCATTTCCATTCCTTTACGCATTTTTTTTTTGTTTGTTTGTTGTTTTTTTCCTTGCAGTTTTTGCATAAATATAAATTTATGTAATAATATTTGCTTATATCCCAAATATTTAAATTTTCTCTTACACTTTTTGCTAATGCTGCTTTACGTTCTATGGTGTGTGTGTGTTGTTTTTTCGTTTACTCTAAATGCCGTCTCGAAATACAAATCAAATTTTTTTGAATTTTGTTTTATGTGAAAGTTAAAAATTTTGTGCGAGATTGCATGTTTAATTTTTGTTATTACGGTCCAGACAAACGTTTTCGAAGATTCCAAAATGTACACCAAACAAAAGTAAGTAATTATAAAACGGAACCGATACCGAAACCGAAACGTACCAATATGTATATCTATGTTACATAGGTTCGAAGATATACACACATATTCTTGCTTGGCTTACTATTTTTTGAAATGAGTTAATCATATAAAGTTAGTATATATATTATGCTTTATACGCAATCATGATGGATTGTGAAACTTTCGACTTGTGTATGTTTTCTTTTGCGTATTACATTCATATATATTTATGTATGTTTTGTTTTTATATGTTTATTGTGGGAAATAGTATTGTGTATATTTCTGCTCTTTGGGGGGTCTCGTAAAGGGTTATGTTCATCTATTGTTATTACATATACTTATAATTTAAATTGTATGCCATTTCTTACTGATCTCTCACTGTTGTCTATCTTTCCACAAAGTGTTTAAAAGTAAAGTTTTACATATGTATTTTTAATTTAGTTCTTTATTACTGTGAAAGTGTTAATTCATACATATATGTATAGAATGAAGTTCTGAATTATATAAAATGAATACATACAAACATTGTATCTTAAGTTTTGTCAAGTTGGAATTTCGAAAATATTATTTGTGCCAGGCTCTGTTGTTTTGTTGGCTTTTAATTTCGCTTAGTAATCAAAATTCATACAACTTATTATGTGTTTAATTTAAAATTAAAATAAAATCGTATATGCATTTAAGGGACTTTAATTACATATAACAGCGCTCTAAATTTGCTTTATTATTTAGTCGAAAAAATCAATTTTTGTTTTTATATATTGTAGTATTCAGATTGGTAATTTTTTGCATTTTTGAAGCTCCCACACATTTGGTAATATAGCATTTTTTTAGAGCGCCGTATTCGTCGCTTATTTTATAATTACAATATAAAATTTATTTCTAAAGTTGTTTGTACTATTTCTTGGAAATAATTCCGGTCTATTGTTGCTTAACTCAAAGTATTAGATTTTACTCATGTTTTTTTTGGTTTTATTTTCTGCTAAAATTAACACAAATTACTTTTTGTAGCTCGATTTTGTTATACTTGGCTCTGGAGTTAACAATTTTGCACTCTTGCATCAATTAATCGAAAACGATGCGTTTCATTTAGGCCCAAAGATCATAAATTTTCAGTATCGTAATATTGCCGAAATGGTTTATACATTTAAAAGGTTCTAAGCAAAACCCTTGCACATTTATTCCTGCTCTTGCAATATGCAGATATATATATTATATGTATGTCTGTATTTATGTATACATACATATTTATGAAAAGAATAATTTGATGATTTGTATTTGTGTTCTGCTCCGAAATCGTAAATCGTAAATCGTAATTCGTAATCGTTAAATGAATATTGATCCGTACTTATATACATAGTGTGTGCATCTAAACACCATTTAAATTAATGCATATTCATAAATTAATGTTAATGTTCGTAAATTTTAAATTTTGCTAATTTTCGCTAGTTGTTTTTTGTCTTCAAAATCTTTCGAAGTATGTAAAACTCATAACTCAAAATTTGTTTAAAACTGAATAATGCAAATCCATGTTTTTTTCGTTTTTTAAAATGTTTTTTTTTGTTGTTGTGTGTTTGTGTGAAAAGGGGGGAAAGAAGCACAAAGGGACACTCGTATTTACTTGGTTTCCTTTTAGTCTTTTAGTTTTGTATAGGCCTCCGTGCACTGTGAATGGCTTGCCATTCACAATGTACGGACACGACGCCTCAATCTCCTATATAAGTAGATGCCTCGTATGCACATGCAAATATTCAATTTTTTTTTGTTGTTTTTTTGTTTGTTTTCGTTTTGTTTTCATATTTATCATATTTTGTTTTCTTTGTTTTTTGTATCGGTAGTTGAGTTTAGCTTAAATTTAGTTGCATTATAGCTTATTGCCGCCTCTTAAGTATGCCGTTCTTAGTTCTTTGCAATCGTTTGTTTTTTCTTTTATTTTAGCTTAAGTTTTGTGTTTTTTTAATATGTATGTATTTTATTTCCACCTAAGATCTAAACTAAATGTAGCATAGTGTATGTATTTCGTGTGTGGGTGTGTGTATGCATGTCTTGTGTGGGATAGAAAGTAATACATTTATTAATGAGCAACTCAGCGCTATATGGTAAGTATATAGTATATATGCCTCATAAGTAGTCAATGTATATCCAAACCTTTTCGTTTATTTTTAATTTCTAAATCATTAATTTCATACATAATGTTTTGTCTAAATCGACTTTATTTTCTCTTAATTTTTGGTTTTTTTTTGTTTACATACTAGAACTAAATACACGTATATGTATGTATGTATGTTTCTTTATCGCTTACTTAGATAGTCAATGATAACTTTGGTAAGTTGGGTTCGGGTTTAAATGTGGTTAAGATTAAGATTTGCGCTCATCCTTTTTACGCTCTTTTTATTTGGAAAACTTAGGGAATTGCGTAAGAGACAATGTGACCAGGTCAAATGTTAAGCAGCTTTGGTATTTGCTTGAATGCTGGTCTATTTGGAGCCCTTATCATTTTTTTTTTTTGCTTAGTTCTTTAAATTTGATTTATCTTTTTACATTTTTTAATTTTTTTTATACAATTTTATTTATAATTTCCTTTTTTGGTTTTTTTTTGTTCTTTCTTTTGTTTTTAGTTACATAAAAAATTAACAGTTTTTTTTTTTCGTTTTTTGGTTTTTACTTTTTTTGTTACATGAAGGCACTTTAGATCGGACGTTGTGGCCCCATTTCAAAAATTTCTTTTTAACTTTTGCTTTACTCGTTATCACTTTTGGTTTCTATTCCTGTTCTTGGATGTTCTGGTGTGCGTGTGCGTGGAGACGTAGTCGCAAAATAACAAATTAACAACAAAAGCTTAATCGAAAGTTGTTCGAAACTTGCCGAAAGATATGTTCGAAATGTTACCGAAAATCTTTGATTCGAAACTTGTCTTTTTTTTGCCTTGTCTTTTGCTCTGCTTTTTGCATCTGCATCTTAGTATTTTTTTATATTTTGTTGCCTTTCTTCCATTTTGTAATTGAATTTTGTATTGCCTTCAGTGCTATGGTTTTCAAAACGGTCATGGATGTCCAGATATGCAGGCAGTTAAACCCTTTTTTGATTCCTTTTTGGGTCCTGCCATGCAGTTTGGTTTTATTTCAGGCTTGAGAACTGTCAACGATTTGACCTGGCACACAAATAATGTATTTGGTTTCTTGTCTCTGTTTGTGTATTGCATTAAATTGTTAAAAATAATTATAATAATCATTTATTGTTTAAGTTTAAGTTGTTGAGATGCCATGCTGTAACTGAATGAACCAAGGAAATTGCCGTTGAAAAGTCTAGTAACAACTTAAAACCGGTTTATCAATATAAATATAATAATATCCTTAAAATTGTAACGGGATATTGAGCGCAAATCTTAGTTCTCATCACAATATTTATTAACTTAATAGGGGACCAGAGTTGGGTACACTTTATATTCATTCATATATTACACAATTTCTAGTGAATACTCATACGCATTATTAGAACTAATTTATAGGGTCTGAATTTTGTTTATCGATTTTTTTTTTAAATTTTCTTGTAACCATAAATGTCTACAACTTTTTACATACACTTCTTAATTTCTTATCGATTTTTTTTGCCTCACCAACATCTAACTTAAGTACTGTCCATGTCCTTTTTTATACATCTAAACATTTACAAAGGGTTTGATAACACAAAATCTTTAGCATTTGTTTTATTATATTATATTTTTCTTTTTGCTTTTATTTGGGCATTAATAAAGTAGAGAAAACCTTTGCTATTTTTGTGGTTCTGGTTTTTTTTTGTTTTTGATTCTGAATTTGTTTGCAGCTGATCTTTTGAGCTTCAACCAGTTCGTAATTTTGTTGAATTTTTTTTTATGTTTTCTTTTTTGAATTTTGAAATCTGCAACGTCTTTTGACGACGATTTTGAATTTTGCTGTTTTATTTTTGCTTCTATCTTTATATATGTTTTATTTTTGTTCAATTTATTGCTGTTCTTGTCATGAGCAAACGCATTTCCCGCCAGGAGTTTTGCGTGTAATTTTTTATTTGACTTGTCATGTTTATTTTGTATAATTTAAGGCAGATTTTCCACAAAAGAAATGAGAATGGATTGGAAACTGAAATTATAAATTGCTTTTATGCATTTTTTTTTGGTTTTTAATTATCAGACTTAAATTAATTCATGCAATAACTACCAGGAGATGTATCGAAAGTTGCGTTTTTTTTTTGATTTTTTTGTTTTATAAAATTTACACAGTTTTTTGTATTTTTTTTTCGTTTTGTTTGTTTTTAAATTTATTTAAATGTAAGTTTATGTCATTAAGGTTGCATTTGGTTTTCATTTATTTATGTTCTTAAAGATAAGGCGCGAAGGTGCTTAAAATAAGCTTGTACTTTTTTCTTGATATTTTTCCAACACGTTTTCAAAATTTTGTTTTTTTTTTGTTTTTATCAATCTGTTGTTCTTAGCCTTGAGCAGAGTGTGAATCCTTTGTGTTCACGTTTTGTTTTTTTGTCCCTTTTTGACTCCGTCTGCTAATTTACTTACGATTTAAAATTTTGCTTTACGAAATTTTGTTTTCCAAAATTTGGTAATTTTGCATATAATTTTTGGATTTTGAGTTCTTTTTTTTCCATTGCCTAAAGTCTAAAGAATTTTTATTTATATTTTTGTTGTTTTTTTTTTCATTTGTTTTTTGTAAATTTGTTTGTCCTGAACTTTACACCGAGAGATAATTATCCAAACATGGCCGAGAGTTTACAATTTTGTTCGTTATTTTTGTTTTTGTTTTCATTTCCATCATCTTTGTTTTGTTTTTGTCATCATTTTTGGGGTTTTAACGCGTTTTTCATTGTTGTTGTTGTTGCTGTCATTGAAAAGTACAATATTCAATTTTTTTTGAAGTAATCAAATAAGCGAATTAACAAACGTAACAAATTGAAAACTAACAAGTTTAAAATTTTTATTTTATAAAATGCTGCCTGTAAATTATTATGTTATTATTTATATTGTATTTTTTTTGTTAATTTAGATCATTTGCCAGTGTTCCAAACGCTTGCCAAATAACATAATTTTCTTAACGCCGTTGTTTTTTAAACTTTTTTAATTTTATTTTATTATTCCGAAATGCTAAATGCTGAATTTTTGTGTGTCCAAAAAGTTTAATTTTTTTTTCATATACCGTGTTATATATATGTATATATATATTTATTTATACACATATATAAGTATGTATACATAGGAACATTACCGAAATATGTTTATATTTAATTTTTTACACTTACACCTAAAACTTAATTTTTTTTTCCGACATTAAAAATTTATTTTTTTTGGCAATCGATTGAAACACTTGCAGCGCGTATTTTTTTTGTCATTGTCCTTTTTTTTTTTTGGTAATTTGCGTCTTCTGTTGTTCCGAAATGTACGCCAAAGTCTTTGCCGAGAGTTGTGTTCCTTTAAGGAACTTTATATATATTTTTATATATATAATTATTTTTAAGGTTTTTGCACTTTTGCACTAACGCCGAAAGTCGTCTGATTTTTTTTTTGCTTCTCTGTTTCTATCTAAGCCGAAATATTCTTGCTCGAAACTGTTTTTTGCCTAGAATGCGATACTACTTGAGCATATATTGCCGAAAAGCTCTTCCCATCGAAATGCTATTTATTATTATTATTTTTTTTTATAGATTATTATATGGAAATGCTATACCAAAATGTAGATTTCCTTGTTTAGTAAATTTCATAGGTTTTTCTTTTTCTTTTTGGAGTATGCTTCAAAATGTTGCTGTATGAATTAAATGAAAATTACCGCGGAATTGAAATTCGGCTGAAAAATCTTTAAATATATAAATAATTTCTTAATATTTTGTGTATACCCGTTAAAAGTATGCTTTTTAAATTGTTTTCTAATATTTTTTTTTTTTTGCTTTTTTTTGTTGTCTGGTCTTGGTTTTGTTATATAGTGTACGAGTATGTTGCTGAAAAAATTATAAGTTAGCTAATTGTTAATTGTTTTGGCTTTTAAGTTGTTGTTGTTGTTGTTGCTGCTGCTGTTGTTGTTATTGTTGTTAAGTGAACGGCATGGTTGTTGTTGTTGTGTAGTTGTTGGCTGGCGAAAGTTTCTATTTTTTTATGTAGTTAGTTAGTCGGTTTTGCGAACTATTTTTAAATTATGTCCTATATTGTGATTTGCTTTGTGTGTGTCCATTTTCTTTGTATAATTGAAAAATAAATCAATTACGACTGCTAAACTATGAGTAGAAATTTATATTTGATTTTTGGTTTTTTTTTTGTTTTATAATATTATTTTTTTTGGTAAGTATGTAATTCATTTATATACGTTTAGTTTTTTTTTTCATACTTATGCTGACATTGACTTTTTGGTTGTCTGACTGTTCTGTGTGTGTGTGGTGTGTGTTTTGTTGTGTTCTGTATGTGCAAAAAATTAAACCTAAAGGCGGCGTCTCTCCGATCTGACTGAGTATTCCATTAAATCCATTTTAATTTTTCTGGTACACGTTTCGATAATACGTGTTGTTAGTAAAAAAGCATACAAATATCAAATACGTATTTTGTTCGTATTGAGTTTTGGTTTTCTTTTTTTTGCAAAATGGATTGAAACAAGTCTGATTTTTGACTGTAGTTGTAGTATATTTTTTTTGGTTGCTGTTGTTGTTTGAATTTTGGGACTGCTTGGTATCTGGTTCCTGCTTAACATTTACTGCATACTCTGCTGTATATTTGAAAAGATCCTTTTTTTTTGTTTTATTTCTTGTAATACATATTTAAAATAGCAACTACCATTATTATTATAATTTATATTTTTTTTGTTTTTCATTTACTTTTTCTTATATAGTTAATAAGTTATATATATTTATAGAGGGGCTTGTGGCATGGTGCGTATACGTATTTCGGGGATAAGTGTGTGTATTTTTTGGGGAATTTTAGGTAGGGTATTAGGCATCAGGGCAATCTTTTTAACACTTGCCTAAGCTACACAGAAAATGTAGCGCAAATGTATTTTCTTTTTTCAATATTATTTGTTGCATTGTTGGTTGTGATTTCTTTTTTGTTTTTTTATTTATTTCAGTGTACATTTAGAACATTAGTTAGCTATGCTGAAATACGGTTTACGACAACTAGAGTATGTATTTTATTTATGTATATATATAAATATTTATTTATATATATATTTGCTTGTATAGTTACTTATATTATTAATATTACCGGCACTATTGTTCAGAACTGAAAGTCATTTGATTTTGCAAATGGTTTAAACTTATAGAAAAATGTAGTCAAATTTGTTTGTTGTATTAACATAATATATATACTTCTATACTCTTTTCAAATGAAATAATTACGTATAATTGTTATTTTTTGTTATATTTTTTTGTTGAAATTTTCTTTGATATTCATACATGATGTTAGGTATGAATTTTTTGCTGTTTTTTGAGCTTGTCTCGATTCTCAGCACTTATTTTTCACTTCACTCACTTTTTATTAATCGTCTCTCATCTCACTCCTCTACTGAAACTAAATAGAATCTTTGTATGAACCTTTAACTAAATTACAGCTCTTGCTGTTGTTGTTGTATTTAATTAAATAAAAATTTATTTGTTTAACTGAAAACTGGTTTGAATCTGTGGCTGTCGCCAGTTTGGTTTTGTCTATTTCACTATTTGTAACTTAAATGGTAAATTGTTTCTGTGAAAGGCAACTGTTGCGCAAGAAACTGTAGCCTGCTTTTGGGGGAGAATTGTTCGCTAGACTACAATTCTCGCTCGGTTTCTTTGTCGTTTGCTATATATTTAGAGATTGTATTTTTGTATATGCTATTGTAAAAAATATTATTATAAATATTTTTTTTTGTTTTTTGCTTACGTTTTAATATTGACTTACATTTTTCTTACAAGGTTGCTGTTGTTGTTGTTGTTGTGAATGTTCTCGATTTTTGATTCTTTTCGCTAATGCAATAAATACTAGAGATTTTGGTTTTTTGGCTTTCTTATTACTTGTTATAGCGTTTGCTTCTTGTAAACTTATATTATTATAAAATATCTGATCACATTTGTTTGCAGTCTCTGTATAAATATTGTTGTTGCTTTTAATTAATTTATTTTTATTTTTGTTTTTTTGTTTTTTTCTTGTTTTTGTTGCATTTCTTTTATACATATTTTACACACGCACAAAATGTGGCGTGTCAGTTAGGTCTTGTGTCGGTTTTTCGCTTTTGTTAAAAAGTAAAAGCGAAAAAAACAACAAAACTTATAATGAACACAAAATAGGAAACTGAAAAATTGAAATATTATCATATATGTCATTTGATAAAATTGCGTTTTTCGTTTGCTCCTACAGTTTTTTTACAAAAAATTATTGTAGAATTTTGTCAAACGTCTGAGGCGATTTCTGACAGGATATTTACAGCAGGATATTATTGCTTTAGTACTGACGGGCTGCTGGCATATTGAACAACATCAAATATATATATATCAATTCATTGTTTGCCAATGTTTTGCTTTTTTTTATTTGGTTGTACTGTTCTGTTTTACGGCGGTTTGGCGCCTCTTTAATTCTCGAAGAATTACAAAGAAGGCGCCCTGGAAAAATAAGAATAATATTGCTGGGCTATTGTCTGTGGCACGCTGTGTGGCACACATTTCGAATTGTTTTTTTTTTTTTTTATCAATTTAATGCTTGTTTATTGTTGCTTCATCTGTATGTAGTTTGTGTGTGAGAGTAAACCAAAGGATCTTGCAGTTATTTTCTTTGCTGTTGCATACGCGCAGGCGCGCCGTCAGTATTTTGAATTTCGTCCTTTGCCAGAAATGGCGTCAGTTTAACGCACGCAAAGCTTGTTGTGGTTCATATCAATTGATTGATTGAGTTTTTCGTAAGAGAATTGTGAAACAAAAGGTTTTGTTTTATATATATTTTTTATCACTTATTTTGTTGTCTATTTTGTGCTGCTGTATAAATGTTTTGGCACTGGCTTAACGAGGTTGCAAGTACCATACAGACACTACTTGCCACAACAAATACAATTTCAGAGTTGCCACACAAGCACACGAGCTGGGCAAATGTTTTTTCTTATGTAGCAGGCAGGCAACTTTAGGTCTTCCAGTCTTCAAATCATTTCTCTATATATAAGTATATATAGTTTATCATATTCTTTAGGTTTCTATTGTTAATTTCATGTATGGCATATGCTTGTGGGCTTCCCTGTTGCAAGTGTGGCAATGCTGCATTAACTTTACGTTGCAACCAACATTAATCAAGCCAGCTGGCAGTCAGCTTTGGTTTTTTTTTTTTTAAACTTAAAACATAAATGTTGCTGTTGTTGAATTGTGAACACAAGAGTTTTTGAATTGAAACTAAAAATTTTGGCTTATTATGCTAATTGGCTATTGTTGTTATTGTTTAATTCGATAATCGATTCATTGGTTTTAGTATAAAAATATAAATAGTTTTATAAAAATTTATTGGTATGTATTTTGTTGTTTGTTTGTTTGTTTGTTTGTTTGTTGCTGTATTGTACTATAAATTATCCCGGTACGCGCATTTGTGGCACGTTTTGACTATTGCAAATGAAACTGTGGCATAAAATTCTTTAGACTTTTGGTTTAGTCATTGAAAATTCAACTATAAACACTTATTTAATATTTTATTTTATATATTTTTATATATGTTATATGTTACTGGGTAAATATCGTCATTGTTAAATTTGAACTGAGGATGGCTTAAAGATTTAACAAAAAAACATTTTTCTTTATATTTCTGTTTCCTTTTTTTTGTTTTTAACTTTACTTTACTTCGTTTTGATATGTGTAGACAACCCAAAAAAAGTTGCTCTGCTGGAAGTGCTGTGTGTGTTTGTTGTTCTATTTAACTACAACATTTATAATATTTTTTTCAGTTTTTTTTTCAGTTATATTGTCACTTTGAATTGGGCTTGTTGTATATGCAATTGCAGTAAAAATAAATGAGAGATTTTAACTCAAAAATATCACATACGAGTTGTGTATGTTTCCCTGGCTATTGTTGGCTGTTAAAACTAAATTGTTCAAATTCATTGTTATCCATTTTTTTTTGTATGTTATTTTGTTATTTGTTAATATTATAATTAAATGTTATGCAACTGTTATATATTTTTATACTATATCTTTTATTGCTTCACAAACATGTGCAGCTAATGTGTGTGTGTGTGTGTTACTGTGTGTGTGTGTGTGTGTTTCATATATATATCAATCGAATTTTGAATTTTTACTTGTTGTTGTTTTGATTGTTATGATAAGCCAAAAGTTTTAATATTTTTATTAACTTTTAAACTGAGGATGCTTAAGTTTTGTTTGCTTTTTAACTGAAAAATTGTTCAGTAATATTTTTATTTTTTTATATATTTTAACTTAATCCGTTTGTTTGCAGCACAGTGTGCGCCAAAAGTATTGCACTGTCTGTGCTGCTCTATTGCAGTTGTGAACTTAAATTCTGGCACATCCTGTAGGATGCGCCCAAAAATTGGTTATCTCTGATGCTTTACGCCAAATAAGTGATAAAAATTTACATTTTTTTCCGAAACATTTTGTTTTGTTTTTATGATTTTTTTTAAATTTGTTTTTTGGTGTTATTTGGTTCCAAAAAGTTTTTTAAGAATTTTGTGAATCGCGTTTGCTACTAAAAAAACGCAATCATTTTAAGTATTTTCGTTTTTCATTTTTTGTTTTTTTTTTATTTGGTTTTTTATTTATCTAAACTGCAAATTTGTCGTGCTAATTTTCGCTTTAGTCTTCTTCTTCTTGCTGTACTTTAATTATTTTTTTTGTGATCAGATGTTTTCCAAAACAAGGATGTTTAATTAACTTACTTAAGTAAATAGAATGCAAGATTTGAATTTTCATATTGCCTATTGCCAAAATCTTTGCGGACTATGATATACATATGTATGTTTGAGATACAATTTTGTATCTGTAAGTTGATGTATCTGTTGGTTTTTGTTTTTTGGTTTTTTTTTGGCACATGTTCTCGAAACTCGAAAATCATTTGCGTTGCATTTTCAATGCAATAAAGCTCTGTGTAAAATGGATTGCCTTTGCCTGTGGCCTTTTGGGGTTTGTTGGGGGGTATTTGTGTGTGATTTTTATAGGGTATACTATGCTGTAAGGGTTTAGGTTTAGGTTTAGCTTTAGGTGTGTTTGCTTATGCTTAAACTGTAGTAATATTTAATTACGTGTATGTAGTTGTTGTATTCGAATGTGATTTTATGTACAAATTTGACCAATTGTTTTTCATTAAATCGTTTTTTCTTTTTTATATATGCTGTAATCGGTATTTTGCGGTAATAATGCTTTAAAATCTAGTTAAAATTGCATATGGCTGCATCTGCATTTATATTTGGTATTTTTAGTTTACGTGTAGTATATATTTTGGTTTTTGTTTTTGTTTTGGTTTTTGTTTTTGGATTACGTGTAGTATTTCATTATGCATTAAGTTTAATTTGCTGTGCTTATGCTCACAATCAGTTTTAATCAGTAAATGAAATTGTTTCGCTTTTGTTTCGCTTTTGTTTCGGTCTGTCAGGGCAATGCTGCTGCGCAACACTGGCAGCTGACGCGCACAGTGTGCGTTTGCCAACACTGTTTTTGTTATCTTCATTTTTGTGGGGTTTTTTTACTATTTACCTGTCTGGTTGGCTTGGTTTGTATGCAGCTCCTTGAGCTGCTGTCTCTGCATTTTGTAGTTTGTTGTAGTCTGTGATTTGGCTGGCTGGTTGCTTGCTTAAAAGTAATCGATGCTTATAATTTAATGTCCTGGCCCTCTGCTTGTACCCAGGATGTAAACTGTACTTGGCCTTAATGTGTATTGGGATGTGTATTGGGCCACAAAAGCAGTTTTAATATTCAAATGATTTGCAACTCTTCTTTGGGCTATGGCTTGCGATTATTATTTTTAAATTTAATAATACCAAAATTCAAAAATTAAAACGCAATTTGAATGCCCAAATATATTGTAGTGCCAAAGATTTTTATGTGTTTAGAGTTTTTAAGGATTGTCGCTGCTTTTATGGCCTGCAATTATAAGTTGAAAGGATTCGCTTACCGTTAGTTGAGCTTGTGTTTTTTTTTATTGTAGTGTAGTTGTATTTTGTAGTAGGCCAATCAATTCCGTTTAATTTAGCTGTGATAAATGCCAAAAGTTGTGAAAATTTCATAATCAAAAAATGTAACCGAAAATTTCAGAATAAAGTTTTTCAAGCCAAAGTTTGAAAGCAATTTTGTAAAGAAAAAAGCAAGCGCCGACGTTTTGTTTCTTTTAGTTGTGTTTTTTGTTTTTTTTTCATTGAATTTTGTTTATTAACCAATTATTAATATGCCTTTTTTTTGTTTTTGTTTTTGTTTTACTTATAGTATAATTATGTATGTAAGTATAAATGTATGAAATATGTACGTATGTCAATTTATATGTAGTTGTATGTATGTAGCATGTAATTGTGTATTTTTGAATTTGTTGTTCATTTTGTTTTGTGGTACGCAAGTAAAATTGTTATTTTAAAATTGTTGTCAATAGAATCAAACATGAGCTATGACATTATGTTCATTATGGTGTGTTCTTACTAAATCTACACAAGAAAATAAATTGACAAAACTGAAACAGAACTGAACTTTAATAATACGCAAATTTGTTGAATTTTGTTTTCCATTGGCATCTCTTACTCTACGAGTACGAGAGTATTATAAAAAATGTTGAATTTCGACTTGCTTAATTTATAAAATTTTGCCTAAAAGTTTTTTTTTTTTGGTTAGCCAAACGTTTTTTTGTAGCATTTGTTTATTGTTAATACGCCTTAAATTGCCTAAAGGGGGGTTTTTATTTTTTTTTAAATTTTGCTTAGATTTTTTTGCTTTCAATTAACTATTTTTACAATCAATAATTTCGCATAGCTGCACGTGTGGACAGTGGGCGTGGTTACCGCCCCACGGCATTGCCATTTTTTAAACCGAAACATTATTGCAGTTAATTTTATCTTTCAATTTTTTTTTGTTTTCAATTTTCAATTTTCAATTTTCGTTTTTTTTTTTTTGTTTTTATCACAAAATCAGTTACAATTGTATTTAAATAAACTTCAGTGCCAAAAGATTTTTCTTTTTTAGTTTTTGCATAATAAATTTTGTAAAGGCATTAACAATTAACGAACTTTTTTCAATTTTGACTTTTTCAATTTCGATTTTCTGTCTGTATTGCAAGTATTGAAATAAAACAAGAAACTTATAAAGAACCAACTAGAGAAATTAAAAGAAATATATATAATGCTTTTATATAGCCAATATAATTGATGTTTGTGTTTTATTTATGTTAAATCTAATTATGAATGTTTATCAAATTTAAATTTCCATTTTTTCCTTTTCATGTTTTTTGTTTTTTTTGAAGAAATTTCCGTTTAAATTTCGATTCTTTGCATTAGATTAGGAAACTCACCGTTTATACTTGTTTTATAATTTTGTCATAATTACGCCGAATCGCATAAAATTTTAGTTAGTTTAACCCATATAATAATGTGGTTTAGGCCTAAAATGTTTTGTTAGTTGTTCGTATTAATTTTGCTTTAGCTAAAATTCGACTATTGTTAAAATTTTGCTTAATCATTGGTTTGCCAAAAGGTTTGCAGTGTGTTGTTGTACTTAGTATAGTACTTATTCATATAAAGCGGTGTTCTTCCGACTCTAATTAATTAGCCAAAAGTGCGGGCTAGTGGGCGTTAGGGGCGGGGGCAAATCAAAAGCAAAATGAAAATTTGGCAGCCTGTGAAATCCTCAAAGCACATGATGGGCCAAAAAATTGGTGTAAATTTCAAATGTTTGCCGCAATGTTTTTTTGGAGGAATATTTCTGGTTTTTTAATTTTTTTTTTGATATTTTAGCGATGTATGTGTTTGCATGCTTTGATGATGTTGTTGTTGTTTTTAGTGTGCTGCAGTTGATGTTGCAACACACTGGTTTGCCCGCCCCTGACAAATAGAGCAGGCAAACATATCCCTCTAAACCCGCCCACTTTCCATGCTTGATATGAAATGAAAGTGCATTTTGAGGTACACAGATGCCAAAGCAGATAATCGATATTTTCGATAGACCATAACTCGATAACTAATAAAAAAAGAAACAATTATTTGTTTATAATGTGTTGTGTTTGTATATATTTGTTTGTTTGTTTGTTTTTTGGTTGCAACTTAAGGCCAAGTAAATTAAACTAAATATAAACTTATATATAATAAACGCTATTTAATTAAACATATAAGTATGTACATAAATAACAGACTAGTGTGTGTGTGTGTGTGTGTTTGTTTGTGTGTATAAATGTTGAATATATAAAAAAATTAATAGTGCAAATAAAAATGAATTTTTAAATTTTTTTTGAGGAATGTTTTAAAATAATGCAGCTCATTAACAATAAACTTTGGTCATATGTTTGTGTATAACATTAAATAAATTTTAGCTACCCTAACGCCCGCTGCTAATACACGATATTATTATAATAATTATTATAATTTTTTGTTTTTCCATAATACTACACTCAAATTTTTTACTTTTTTCTTGATATTTTTTTTAGAGTTTTTTTTTTTGCATTTTCAAATTTTTTTTTTGCTTTCTAAATAGACATCGAATACATGCTTAATTGTTAAAAAGGAAAAAAAGCAACCTTAACTTGGCTTATTTAATTCATATTATATTTTTGTTTTTGCTTTGTGTTGAAATTGCACAAACTTTTTGAAAGTTTGCACAAAACTTGGCTTTAAAAGACATGCTGAAAAGTTGGTCGGCAATTGAAGATAAATATTAATATATCTTTAATTGTAAAGCACTTTTCAATCGGCTAAAAACACACTTTGAATTGCTGCGAAAACTGTACCGATGTGTTATGTATATATGTGTGTGTTGTGTATAGGTGTGTGTGTGAAATGTGTGTCAACTTTTGGTAGATTAATAGATGGCTCAACTATTTATTATTTTTTTTTTTTAAATATATACGTATGGTAAAAAATATTTTTTAAAAAATTTCAACTAGCAAACCAACGGTCAGAGTACAGTTTACACTCTGAATAGATACATTTAAGTTTAGTTTTATATATGTGTGTGTGTGTGTGTGTTTTTTTTTACTGGCTCAGGTTTTAATTTGCACTATATTCCTTGTTCTTTTTACGGGTACTTGATTTTTTATGTGTGTGTATGTGTTTTATTGCATCAAACCTAATGCGAAATGCGGCATAATTTTTTTTTTGCTTAATATTCTTTTTGCTGCAGCATTTTCGAAATTTTTGAAAAAATATTTTACGGCTCTATAGAAATGTTTTGTTTGCAAATTTTGTGTTGTTGTTGTTGCTTTATCGACGAGAGGCCTACAAAATATGCGAATACCTTAAGAATTGTTTTTGGCCTTTTTGCTTAATGTGTTTTATAATACAAAATATTGCTATTATTATGCATTATAACCAATTGTATTTCTTACGTAGATTTAACTTTTTAACTTTTGTTTTCGCTTCGCTTTCGGCATTGTTGTTGTTGTTGCTCTGGCTGTTGTTGTTGCACTTGTTGTTGCTGTTGTTCTTGTTGTTGTTGCTGTTATTGTTGTAGTAGTCGTAGCAGGGTTCATAGGACGATTCAAGGGCGGTGGCATCGTTGGCATAGCCAACTCCTCCACTTATTCCAGCTGCTCTAAAAAATTCGGCGACTTGAAGTACTCGGGCACGGGATCGTCCATGCGTGAGATTATTTTATATATTGATTTCTTCCACGATTGCTCGGTGTCTTTGCCACCCTGTATTGCACGGAAAAATTCACGCAGTGTCTGTTCGACCACAAAGCGAAAATTTTGGGGTACCTGTGGGGGGTGGTGGGGGTCGAAGGTCGAAGACGAACGAATAAAAAAAATTAGCAAAAAGGTCACAGGACAGCAAAACTCAAGGTGTTAGTGTGTGTGTGTGTGTGTGTGTGCGTGTGTGTGATCGAGTGTGTGTGTGAAAAATAAACTGAAATATTAAATAGATCGGTTTCGAATTCCTCCTACGAATTAAATTCACAAAAAAATTTCATAGCATACTTTTGGGCGCGGCATATAATTAAAAACCTTTAAAATTGTTTTCGTAGGAGATTTTCGCATTTTCACACACATTTTTGAACACTGATTAGCACACAGCAATTTGTTAATGTTTTGTTGTTATAAGAGCTGTAATTATTGAGTTACCATTAAACAAAAATACGCAAGGAAATACGTTAGAAATAGAAGTATAAAATACAATTTTTGATCTTTTTAATGGTAATTTGTAGTTATTTAATTACAGCTCTTGTTTTGTTATTGTGTTGTTTTGTTTGTTGTTATTTTTGTTGCATACCTCAATGTGATTATTGCGATTGTAGTGCAAATTGAGCACGCGATATAATTCACTATCTCCAGCAATCAACAGATCATCGGGTGTCTTGATGCCTTCAGTGACAGCTTGTCGTGCATATTTCTCCATTTGTATGTAGTAGAATTCTCTGCAGATGCGTAGATGAGGATAATGTTTGGTTTTGGTCAGTATACTAAATAGCTAAGCTTTTTTTTTTAATTTTTGTTTTGTTTTTTTGTCAGCATTCAAATTTACGAAATCAAAGTAATATATAAAACAAAATAAATAGTGCCAAATGAATATTTAAAATTATAAAAATAAAAGATAAACAATATAAACACATATATATAAATGGCTAAATTAGACAACTGAATTCGAATTCATTAAAATTAAAAGATTTCTCATGCATACACCCAAAAGGATATTTTTTTTTTTATATTTTTTTGCTGCCTCATTTTGTTTTTTTCTTTCTTTGTCTGCTGCTAAGCCTTGCTGCCTTTGACTATATAGACTTAATGCATTATATTGGATCGACTTTTGCAATATATGACATTATTAATAAATTTGTGCCGCATATATACTTAAAGGCTCCTTTGTGCTCTACTCTAAAAGCCTCAACGCTGTGTGTGTTTTGTGTGTGTGTGTGTGGTTGTAATTCTTGTGTTTCTCTTTTTTTTTTTGTAAAGAATTTTTAATAAATCTCAAATGTGCAACGACAGCGCTGAGGGGGAGGCAACTGCATGGGGGCGAGCGCTCAGTAACAATTGCAAGTCAACGGGCAGCGTCTTCTGCCAGGATGTCTGTCTAGTGGTTGGGGACTTAATTAGCAAGTGCAGTGAGTTCCCTCAGTGCTGCACTGTTTATGCTCCTCGTGTTGGCTGCTGTGTCGCCGCCTTGTTTAGTCAAGTGATTTGTGTCCTGGCACCGAAGCAGGGCAATCAGCGGGCAGGGGCAGTAACAGGGTGTCTGTGTGTGTGTGTGTAAGTGATTGCTTGTCTTTTTCTAATGAAAGGCCTACACCCCTCCGCGTCCACTTGACAACGCTCCGATAATCGCGCTAATTTCAAGATTTCCCAACAGTAGACGCCAAATGCATTGCTCGTGTTGATTTTTCCAAACAATAAGCGCGAATTGCGCAAATAGAACACAGATTGCAGTGCGGGCTAAATCTTTGCCAGGAATGAGGCCTGTCAAGCCGACGAGGAGCTCCCCGGAGGCGGCAACTGCTGCTGCTTGCCACGCGCACTTGAACAGCAAATGCTGAGCTGAGCCTACAATGGGGCATTCGCATAATGAGCAGAGACGGACAGAGACGGTTCTATAATATGGCCACAATAACCACAAGAAAACCAACAGTACAATTTATATGACAGTTTTATGTGTGTATGAGTGTATGTGTGTGTGTGTGTGCTTTTGTTGCCACTTGCAACTGTAGCTGAATCTGTGTTTGCGGCTTTTGGCTTTGTGTCTATTTAGTTATTAGGCGTTTGGCAACACAAAAAAACATTGTCTACTTCTAGGCGCGTGTGAAAAGCACCATTTTTGTGTGTGTAGAAGTATGTGTATGTATGTGTGTTTGTGTGAATGTCCTGATGCAATTAGCTTTGGGTTTTTTTTATATATTTTTTTGCTTCTTTTATTTGTTGTTGTAGCTTGAGGCAAGCATTCAAATGCCACATCAAGTGTTCGGGGCCAGGAAAAGGAAGTTTAGCTAAGTGTGTGGCGCTGCGCCACTTAATTTAGATAATACGCCCCTAAACACACACTCACACACACACGCACACACTCACACAGCAATAAATAGAAAATGGCGTCAACGGAAGTACAGTCACTGTGGCTCTAACTAATTAGTTTATATTTTTTTTTATAATATATTTTCGTAGCCCATTTATAAATTCATATTTGTATGCAATATTTTTATATTTTAGGGGCGTGGCGTGCACACACTATGTGTGAGTGTGTGTGTAAGTGTGTGTGTGTGAGTGTGCAGGATATGGTTGTAGGTAGAGGGGGGGACTTGTGTGAGCACTGCTTCTTTTGCTACTTCTTTGCTTTCTTTTTAGAAGTGCCATTCACTTATGTTTATGAATAGAGAATAAGTACATTAATAAGCTCACACATACTCACCCACACATATGCAGACATCTCTACCTCATACATTAATGAAGTAATTGGCAACACTTAATATATATATATGTACTATATATGTAAGCATCGTTATATATATACTGAAATATGTGTGTGTGTGTTTGGTTTTTATATTTTTTTTATTTTATATATTGTGTGCTGTTGTTGTTGTTTTTTGTTGCTGTTGCTGTTCATTTCAGGTTTTTTTTTATATTTATTTTTATTTTTATTTTTTTGTTTAATTCAGCAAGATCTTTTCACGCGGCTGGCTAGGGGGTGGTGTTGAGGGGGGGCTGAGTAGCTGCTCTAAGCGCCAAAAGGACACTTAACCTCAAAAATGCTTGATGAAAAACACAAAAAATATATAAAAAAAAAAAAAAATAGGAAAAGCAAAAACAAAAAAACAGCGCATAGGTGGAAAGTCATGTGTGTGTGTGTATCCTTGCATATCCTTGAGCGCCTTTTGCCAGCTGCCATTATGCGCGTCTCTCCAGGCGCGACTCTCAAGTAGCTGCCCCTTAAACCGAAAAAAAGGGGGGCAAGGGGGCAGCTAAAGAAATAAACTGCACTTGCTTCAAACAAACTAATTAGCCTGCTGCATGTCTGCATGTGTGTGTGTGTGTGTGTGTGTGTCAACATGTGTGGTCCTTTGGTTGCTTTCTTTTCATTATTTGCACTTGCCATATATAAAGCAGAGGCAGATAATGCAATTATATAAGTGCCATATAAACACAAAAGGCTCTTTTGCTAATTAGCCCCAAAGAGTGGCAAGAAAAGGCTGCTCCCCCCCCAACTCAAGTGTGCAACAATTTTTTTTTTCTCCTTCTTTTTTTAATATGCAGCAGCTTCAACTTTCTTTCACACTTGAAGCAACATCCTTGAATGACTATCAAAGTCATTAACTCAACTCTTTTTATTGGGGGCGGCAAGAACCCTTTTAGCATTTTCTTAAGTGGCCACTACAGCTAGTTGCATGCAACATGTTATTAGAAGTCTAATATGTGTGCGTGTAAAACTCATAATGAAACATTTTCCACTAAGTTGGGCTGAAGTGCTAATTTCCTTGGCTTTTGAATGTGGGAAAAACGTCTCAAAAAGCAAATAAAATTTTAGATGAGTTAAAAAATGCAAATAGACTTAAAAAAAAAATATAAAACCGTTACAAAAGCAACCCTTAAATAATAAAAAAATTTTATAAATAATAATAAGCATGGCCAGAACGTCAACAAAAATATTCCCACCCATTTTAACCTCAGTAGTCGAAAGTTAAAGTCGCAAAATAAAAAAAAGATACGGCCTTAAGAAATTCCCATGCAAAGTCGACTGCCATTCATAAGACATTTGGTCACAACCCCGTTTGGTGCAACAACCCCTAAGAAACTAAACCAAAGCCGCACAACAATAGGTGCAACAACAAAAGACACAAAACGGGGAAAAACCCGAACGTGCCATGATTTGTGCGCAGGTAAAAAAAAACTTGAAATAAATTTCTTAAGACGTTGCGCATGTCTTGAGACGAATATATCCTTTCAGGGTAGTTGCTTAAGGACAGCTGCTAAGCCTAAGAGTGTGTGTGAGTGTGTGTGTGTGTGTGGTGTGTGTTTGCTTGTTAGGGGCTGAAATCAAAATCCAGGTGAACTATTGTATTGTCGCGTGGATAGTTTTTGCAGATGTGCCTTTGCATTTGGCGCGAAAACTCGGCAGCGCAGGACTCGCGCTAGATCCTTTGCCAGCTGTCGTTTTATACACTATATTTTTTTGGCAACTTCTTGCGAGCACATAGACAACTCGTGACAGGCAAATGCATTTAATATTTTTGGATGTTTTGGGGTTTGGGGGATTGCATGTGTTGGGCGTCAGTTGTGCGATTTCTTAAGTGTTCGACAGTTGGCAATCGAATTTTGTATTTGAATACTTCAGTTAGATATATATATATATACATTTGAAGTGGCAGACAGAACAGACTATAATATGTAATAATTTGTTTTCAGTTGAAAGGGGCGGGCGCTCAATTCATTCACAATTTAAATCAAAAATCAAAAACAAAAAAAAAAACATAAATGAAATCATAAAAATGAATGCTGCTTGAAGAAGTTATATACGAGTTTTAAATATAGTATATATACTTAAATTGTGTGCTGTTTAGTTGTGTGCAACTTACCGGAAATTCGAGAACCATTTCACCAATTGTGCTGTATTATTTTTGTTAAACTTGATGTCCGGAAAATACATCTTGAGCACCGCGGAGCTTGGATAACGCACCCAGAAGAACATCAGCTTGGCCTTGCGCAGGTGCATCGGTGTCAATGTTGAAGAGTGCAGTGGAGTCAAGGATTCACAATGATTGCTACATTTTGGATTTTATATATATATATAAGTTTTTTTTTGTATTATAGTCAATGCAGTTTTAACCCAAAGAAATTTCCACCTTCGTGCCAAAAGGGCAGAGCTTCGTTAAATAAAACAAAAAGTAAGAAAAAAATAAAAAAATAAGGGGCACGTCTGACGTCGTTGCTGTTGCACTTTCGAGTGTTGCAAAGGCAGCAATAAATGCCAATAATGAACGTCTAAGGGCGCTGAGTAACTAGTGAAGGGTCTAAAGAGGGTGGGGGGTTTGGGGTAGGCGATGAGCTTGCCACTTGCCACTTGGCGTTTGGCTGATTGAAAACACAACTGCAACAACTATGAGAAATCACATGGTACAAACATGTTGCAAGGAATTTTGTATGCTCTATCTAAATATATGACAATTATTATAAAGTATATAAAAGTTTATTTAAATTTGGTAAAAATTACTAAATTTGTTTGCTATAATTTGCATGTTAAAAAAAAGGTAAAAAAGTAAAAGAAAATATGTTTAGGAATAGAAGTGTGAATAGGAAAATTTGAAGAAATTAGAAAAGAAAATAAACTAAAATTGTAATGCAAAATAAATTGCTTATTTTGATTTGTTTGTTTAAAAACAGTAAAAGGAAAGAATATAAAAGGAATAAAGGTTGAAAAATGAGGAAAAATTAAAAAAATTAAACAAAAAAATTAAATAATATTTTAATGCAGAATAAATTAACTAAAAAACTGCTTAATATGATTTTCTTGCAACGGATAATATATATGGGAATAGGATTATGAATATCTAGGAAATATAACTCAAGAAATGTGAGAAAAAATTTGTAAAAATTAAAAAAAGAAATTAACTAACATTTTATTGCAAAATAAATTGCTTATTATAATTTTCTTAGACCTCCAAAAATGTGGAAAAAATTTCATTAAAAAAAAAAATAAATAAACTAAAATTTTAATGCAATTTATAATAACTAATAAAGTGCTTACTATGATTTTCTATCCTCAAAATAAGTAAAAAAAAATTTTTAATATACTTATGATGTTTAGAAATAAAAACTATTTAAGAAAAATGGCTCGAGAAATGTGGCAACATTTTTTTAAGTTTAATTTTGAATTTGTTAGCTAAATTTTAAATTTTTAAGAAATAAAAAATCTAAATAAATTGAAACTTCAAGGCAAATTATAATAATTAAAAATTAGCTTGTAATTTTTAAAAAATTAAAAATTAAAATAAATATAAACTTCAATGCAAATTATAATAATCAAAAATTTTCTTATAATTTTATCAATTTAAAGAAAAATGTTTGAATGATAAAATATAAACATAAATCATAGAATTGAATAAAAATTGAAAAAAAAGTGAAATAATTTAATAAAAAGTTAAAAGAATTAATTAAGAATAGTAGGTATATTTAATTTATTGTTGTATAGGGTTAAAATGTATTAGAAATAGAGCTCAAAAAATTAAAAAAAAAAAATTAAATTAAACTAAAATATTGATACAAAAAATATGACATAATGTCAAGATTGTTAGGCCATGTTGTAAGTGTATTTTGAGGCAGTTGTTGGGGGCTGCTTAGGGGGGGCTAAGGTGTGTACTGATATAGGGGGTGGGTTGAGGGTTTGTACACTTGGAACTCATTGCTGCAATTGGCTATGCCGATGGGGCATTGATTTTTCTGGTTTGCTGTTGCAAATGCAACTCAAGCCAAGCCAAGAGGCGGTCGAGACGGAGACGACGACGACGACGATGATGATGATGACTTGAGGGGTACCGTGGTTAAGAAGGGTTTGGTGGTGGGGGGGTGGGATCTGTGTCGTTTGGGGCGTTTGCAATAAATAAGGTTTTGATTACATTTTATAAAAGAATTTAGTTTAAAGGGGAAATAAATAAACTGAAGAAGACACTTGATTGGTTTCGTTTTGTAAGCAAGGCCCAAACCTTTCCCCCCTTACAGGTAAAGGTACTTAAATCCCAATCCCTCCCTCTGCTCTGCACCACTTGGCACTTGGTTGGAACACTTGGTGATGGGGGTTAAAACTCACTTGACCATTAGCATTGAATGCTCTCGGCTGGATTGCTGCTTTTGTTGTTGTTTTAAAAAGGATATAGTAGGCTGCATGCCATCGAATTGCATATCGGCCGAATTGCACTCGGACTGGCGGTCCTGGGCGTCCATGACGGCTCGCAGGCAGGTCTTGTAGTCCGGTGAGCCACCATGATGGGCGGCAGCCAATAAAGCGGGATGCAACATTGTTGGCGGATGTGGCAGTGGCGGTGAATCCCGTGAGTCCATCAAGGCGCCCAAACTGCCCGGCGGACTCGATGAGAGCTGCATCTGATGGTGGTGCTGATGGTGCATCTGGGCAGCGGTGGGCTGGCCGCCATGTGGCGGACCGTGTGGACCCGGCGCCGCATGGGGATTAAAGAATGGACTGTATGGCGAAAAGACTTTGGATTCGTGCAGCGATGGATTTGGTATGGCCACCGAGGTGGGCAAGGACACTGGCATCATGGGTGGTGGTGGTGGTGGCGGCGGGTGATATGTGCCAGCTGATTGGCCACGCCCCGTTGGGCTCTGTGCGGGCGTTGCATTGCTGTTGTTGTTGTTGTTGCTATTATTGCTCTGCTGCTGCTGCTGTTGCTGCTGTTGCTGTTGTTGTGCGGCAGCGACGGCTGCTGCTGCTACGGCTGCCTGTCCACTGGGCGGCACAACGCCATCCTGAGCCAAGATGCGACTAACGGTGCGTGGCGTAATACGCGTATCTGTGACCTTATGACGCTTCTTCTTGGGCGTCACCACCAGGCTCAAGGCCTCATTCTGCTCCAGTTGCTGTTGGGTTTGCTGGGCGCTCTGCTGCTGCTGCTGTGCGGCCTGTTGCTGCTGCTGTTGTGCGGCCTGTTGCTGCTGCTGGGCAGCCTGTTGCTGCTGCTGCTGTTGATCGGGCGGCAGACAGAAGGGTCCCGTCATCGAGTTGTAGAGCGCTGCGGCTGCAACAGGATTCATGCCTTGTGGCGTTTTGGGCGCCTGAAACATGGCCGCCGCTGTGGGCGAGGGACGTATGTGAGGTGGTGGTATATTAAGTGAACTTAAGCTATTGTTAGTTGCATTCGATTGGTTAACATTGCCGGAGGCATTGCTGCCAGCAACAGCCGACTCGCTAGCCTGTTGCTGCTGTTGCTGCTGCTGCTGCATGGCAGCTGCGGCGGCAGCATGATGCATTTGCAGACCCATGGCGGCGGCAGCAGCGGCCGCGGGTGAGGCAAACGACAATTGATTGCCATTGAGACGGGGAGCAGCAATCAGTTGCTGGCAATTTGGCAATTGCTGCTGTGCAACAGCCATTGCAGACATGACTTGCGATTGATTAAGCGGTTGCTGTTGCTGCTGTTGTTGGTGCTGCTGTTGGTGTTGCTGCTGCTGCTGTGCGGCCTGTTGCTGCTGCTGCTGTGCTACCTGCTGCTGCTGCTGCTGTACAGCGCCAGCAGCATTGCTGTTAGTATTTTGATTGCTCGCGGGCATTTGACTATTAGCTAGGAGTAGTGAACCATTATTACCTGATTGTGTTGCTGGCGTTGGACCATTCTGGGCGCCCGCATTGCTGCTGCTGCTGCTGTTGTTGTTGCCGCGATCTGCAACCACTTTGGTGCGTGGCGATTTGCGATCGAGTATCTGGGATGCGAGCATCAGATCCTTGTTGAGCTGCTCGGCGGCAGCTGTCACCGAATCCGCCTGTTTGCTGAAGAGACGCCGCTGATGCACAAACCGGGTGACAATTGTGTCCACCAGGGCGGAGAGGGATGTGGTTATCTCCGATTTAAGGACATCGGCAAGGCCTTCCAGATCCGTGCCAGACATGCGCATCATTGAGCTGTTGTTGCTGTTGTTGTTGTTGCTGTTGTTTTGCTGTCGCAGCATTTGGAATTTCTCCGACAACTCGGATTTGAGAGCACTGTGTGCGGCAGCAGCAGCACCGCCCATGCGGGTGGGCAGACGGGCGGGTGGATGCAACTGCACGCGTGGCACAGCGGCAGCGGCAACATGTTGCTCCAGCTGCTGCTGCTGCTGCAACTGTTGCAAGTGTTGCTGCTGTCGTTGCAGCTGCTGTTGCTGCTCCTCTTTGCGCCGCTGTTGTTCCTGCTCTTGCTCAAATCTACGCTGTTGCTCCTGCTGCTGCTGCTGTTGCTGCTGTTGTTGCTGCTGTTGCTGCTGCTGCTGCTGTTGCTCGGCTGCTTCTTTGGCCATGCGCGCCTCCTGCTCAAAGAAGAATTGCTGATACATTGCTGCCGCATGCGACATGTCGCCCATGTGCTGCAACAGCGGTGGAAAGCCTTGTGGCAATGCGGGATGCGTCACGCCCACCAAGGGATTGTGTTGCTGCTGCTGCTGCTGTTGCAACTTGCTGGACATCATTTTGCTCATCATCTGTGTGAGCATATTGGGCGTGGTTGCTGCCGCTGCTGCTGCTGTTGCATTGTCGTTGCTGCTCTTGTTGCTGCTGCTGCTTTGGGGCTTCAGTGTGGGCGAACTGGAGCCGGCACGTTCCGCCGATTCCTTGGGCGTGGATTCGCTGAGGCTAGGCGAGTGTGACAATTCCGGCTCCTGTTCCTGCTCCAAACTATCCATGTCCTGTTCAGGATCATTGTCCAGCTCCTGGCATTCCGACTCCTGTTCCATGCGCGTGCAAAGTTGCACGTACTTCTGCTGCATCTCAGCCAGCTGTTCCTGCATGGAACGTAGCTGGGATTTGAGCGCATTCTTCTCCACACGCTTTTGCTGGATCTGCGGTGATTCCAACTCATTGGATTCACTGTCATCCTGGTCGAGCATCATGCTCTGCAGATTTAGGCCAAAATTGAGACCCGCTGCAGCGGCAACATATCGTTCCATGGCATGTTGCTGCGGCTGATACAATTTGCGCTTCTTGCAACCGTTCACCTGCAACTGGCCAGCCTGTGCCGCCGCCGAGGGGCTGCAACGCATGCTGGACACAATGTGCTCCACACGGGCGCGTTTCAGCTCCATGCCGGGCTTCTTGAGGCAATTGGCGCCACTGGGATTGGACTCACGCTTGGATTCAATCACATCATCGTCATCATCATCATCGTCATCATCGTCCTCGATAATGTCATCATGGTCCAGCACTTCGTCCTTGCTGTTGTCCAGCAGCAACATATCCGAATGGCTGGGCGAAGCAAGCGATTCCAGATCCGAGTTACGCGAATGTTGGGCCAAACTCAGCAGCTCCACCTCGTCCAGCATGTCCTCGACAGCTTCCTTTTTGTTGGGCAACGTTTCGGAGGCCAGCTGCTGCTCCGTTTGTGGCACAGCCTCCTCGTCACGTTGCATGCTGTCCAGGGAATCGGAGGACTTGCGTCGCAGGCTGCCATTGCTGGCAATGCTGTTGCTGCTGCTGTTGTGACTGTTGCGACTGTTGCTGTTGTGACTGTGACTGTTGCTGCTGCTGTTGCTGCTGTGACTGTGGCTGCTGCCGCCGTGTGGTGAATGTGGGGCATGTGTTGCTGTTGCTGTTACGCTTGTTGCAGTTGTTGCTGTTGTCATTAGATCTGGCTCACTTTTGATTTTAATCTCTGGCATATCGCAATCCTCAATTAAATTGATGCTCTCGGTAACAACATTGTTGTTGTTGTTGACACAATTGTTGTTATTCAGCTGCTGCTGTTTCTCCTGATGTTGCTGCTGCTGCTGCTGTTGCTGCTGCTGCTGCTGTTGCTGTTGCATGGCCGTGCGCAATTCCTGATCGAGTTGCATTAATTCCTTTTTGCCCTGCAATATATTTCGCAGCATATGATGTGCAACCAAATCATGTTGCAACTGCTGCTCATTGGCATTGCTGGCGCCACCGTTCAAGGAGCTCACCGATGCCGCACGCGGTGGTGACCCGCCAGCAACATCGGCTGTTGCTGCTGCTGCCAAATTGTTATCCAAGGAGCGATCGCTGCAATTGGATACACGTCGACTGCTGCTGCCCTTGGGCGTTGATCCTGGCGATATTGTGGCAATATTATTGCCATTGCCATTACTCAACGGTGTGTTGTTGTTGTTGTTATTGAGCAATTTACTGTTGTTGAGACTGTTGACCAGGCCGGCAGCACTTAGGAGCTCGGCACTTGTGGCCGTTTCCATGGCCGCTGCCAACATGGCATTGTCCAGGCTCTGGGGCAGGCCACTGGTCGCATCCTGCGCCTGTTTCATTTGCCGGCCAAACAGTTCGTTCAACATTTTCGCGGAGGAGCCACCAAATAGATTGCCAAAGGCAGCCGTAAGCAATGATGAGGCGGAATTTACCGAGCCCGGCGAACTGGAGCCGGAGAGTACGGCAGTTGCTGTTGCTGCTGCTGTTGTTGCAATTGCTGCTGTTGGACTTGAATTTGGATTGCTAGTGTTAATGTTGTTGTTGTTGTTGTTGTTAGTGTAGAGTGCACCACCAGCGGCACCCGCAGCAGCCGCAGCAGCGCTACTCATGAAGGCAGCGGTTGCCGTTGCGCCGCCGTTGCTGCAGCTGTTATTGTTAACACTATTATTATTATTACCGACACTGTTACTGTGTATGTTATTGCTGATATTGATATTGTTACTGTCTTTGCTTAAGGATCGCGTGCGCGTGCGACGATTTCTCACTATGTTCGAATTGCAGTTATAATTATTGCTGAGAGCTTTTGTTGTTATTGCTATTGCTGATTTTTTAGCCGCGCACGTTGTTGTCTTGCCGACGGCCGTAGACTGACTGATTTGCCGTTTGTGTGCGTTACGGCGACTATTACGACTGCGACTGCGACTGCGACAGTTACTGTTGGCTGTTGGCGCTGCTGCTGCTGCTGTTGCTGTCGTCGCCTTGCTGTTGCCTTCAATAACGACGACGTCGTCCGAGTCGGAGTCGCCCTCGTCGTTGTCGTTATCGTTGTCGTCGTCGTCGTCGCTGCTGCTTATTCTGCCTATTCTGCTATGCTTCTCCGCTTCGCTAACGTTTTCGCCGCAATTCGCCGCGTCGTCGTTACCGTTGCCGTTTGTTAGTGTTGGTGTCGCACGGCCGTTACCGTTGCCGTTGCTTGCCTGCAGTGGCTGCGGTGCTGGTGGTGGCAGCGCAATCGCAACGCTCTTTGTCTGCTGTGGTGGTTGCTGCTTAGACTCTGTCTCTGAATCTGATATTGTTGTTGTTGCTGTTGTTGTTGTTGTTACCTTTAGCAGCACGTCGTTCTCATCGCTGTACAAACCAAAACAGTCCGCGCCGTACTCCTCTGATGACATCATAAGATGATGCCAAACAGCAGCAGCAGCGCGCTCTCTCCTCTCCACGTTGCCGCTCCGTTACCCTTGCCTTTGCCTTTGCCTTCGTCGCTTTGCTGCTCTCTAGCAATTTCAGTTGCGCTCTCACAGGCACACAACACATGCAGGCAAAACCACGACGCACTTCTCCTCAGAGCGCGCGCTTAACTTCGCCTTTGCTTCGATTGGTTGTTGTACTCGCCGCTTTCTCCTGCTCCCCTGCTGCTATTGTAGACAATTATTCGCCCGCTGCTGCGTTGCGCTCAGTCAGCGTATGCGTAATTTCAAGTTTAAGCTGCTGCTTCTTCTGCTTCGGCTTCGGCTTCGGCTGCTGCTTCTTCTGCTTTGGTTGCCTCGATCTTGTTTAATCTTGTTAAGCTTGGTTTCCTTTTTCTTTAGCTGGTTGTTGTTTTTGTAGGTCCGAGTTGTCGATGTGTGTGTGTATTATTTTGCTTTTTTTTTTTTGTTGCTGCTTCAAAACTTTTTCTGCTCTCTTCTAATATCCTTGGCTCGCGGGCTTTCGGCCGCTCTCTTCGTGTTTAGTAGCGCCAAACGTTGAAATTTTGCTTTCGCTCAACTTGTTTGTCGAAATGTTGCAATTCAAAATTGTTCGCGTTGTTGACAGTTTATACCAGTTGCTGTTGTTGTTGTTGCTTTTGTTGCTGTTGATTTTGCGTCTACGTTTTCTACGTTTTTTTCTGCGTTTTCTAATTGTGAATTTTGTTTTGAATTTTCTTTCCACCACCACACACATGCGAATGTCCTTTGCATTTAATGTTATTTAAATTTTTGTTTTGATTTTCTGTTCTCGTTTTTAGTTTTCTTTTTTGTAGGTCTTTTTTATTTTCTTCTTGTTGTTTTTTGTTCGTTTCGCTTTGATATATAATTCTCTAAAAAGTGTTTTTCGTCTGCTTTTATGTCGAGAACTTGCGTTTTTGAAATTTGTTTTTTCGTTTTTTTCGTTTTATATTTTTGTTTTTATTAAATTTGTTTTTTTCTTATTCTTGGCTTTCCTTTTTTGTTGTTTTTCTTTGAATAATCCTTTGCTTGCGCTCAAAAAGTGTTTCTGTGAATAAATATGATAAAGTCACAAATATATATATATTTGCTAAATATAAGAAAATAACAAGAAATTTATATATATATAAATATATTTAATTCAGCAATTTTATGGCGAAAAGCAGCGACAGTGGTGGAGGGTTTGGTAAGGGGGGAGGGTGTTTAAATGGAAAGTGAAAGTGGCCAAAAGCTTTTGGCTTGGTTTGGGTGGCCACTTGATTGGTTGGTGCTCGGTTTTTGGCTTGGGGGTTGACCTTTGCCCTTGCCTTGTCAACTCTCTCATGCGCAGAGCACGGGTGTGGGGGCGGTGGAAGCTGTGTGTGTGTGTGTGTGTTGTGCTT
Source organism: Hirtodrosophila alboralis (assembly GCA_035043045.1). Lineage (NCBI taxonomy): Eukaryota > Metazoa > Arthropoda > Insecta > Diptera > Drosophilidae > Hirtodrosophila > Hirtodrosophila alboralis. The sequence goes on along the minus strand of JAWNNH010000268.1, from coordinate 684,107 downwards.
AGTCCTTTATTCAGCTGAAAGCCAACCCTTGGTCCTTTAAACAAAAGCGACAGGTTTTTATCTAATTTCTCCACTTGAGCTTATTTTGGCTGGCAATTTCTTTTTTTTTGTATCTGTGTGCCACTCCCCCTTTGACAACCCACCCCCAAGCTCAACCCCAACCCCAAACCCTACACACCACATACGTGCATAATAAATATAGATAACTTGTGTTATATTTTTTTTTTTTGCTGATAAACAAGTTTGACTTACTTTCGGTACAGCCACAGATACAGATACAAATACAGCTACGGATACATTTACACACTTAGATACACAGATACTTTGGCATATCAGCAGCGAAGCGTATGCGTAAGCACTCCAAATAATCAATAAGAGAGAACTTTGGAACTTTGGAACTCTGGAACTGGGGAAACTTTGTGGCACGAAAAAAAAAACAATGCGTCAAACTGCCGTTGGATTTAGGGGCGTTTCGTAGTCTCAACTTATATGTATCGACTTAATCTAATCGACACTAAGTATATATATATACTAAGCTATATACCCTTGCAATTGGTCTCCTAATTTTGACATACAAACTACATACAATATCAAGCTCTGTGATGTGCCGAGTTTCATTAAGATCATCTCAAAGATAATGCCAAAAACTCTTGCATAGAAACAGACGGACAGACGGCCTTGGCTATATCGACTCATAATATATATACTTTGTGGGGTCGGAAACGTCTTCTTCTATGCTTTACACATTTCGAGACAAAATTATTATACCCTTTTGCAACGGGTATAATGAAATCTAGCTAATTTTCTAAGCAAAAACATTTAAATTAAATGTTTTAAAAATATATTTTTCATTTATTGCAATTATACAAATTAATATTATCAACAATAAAAAAATAAAAATTACTTAAAAACATTCCAAAATAAATTAGTTCCTAAAAAATCAAAAACACATAATTTTATTACAATTTCATAGAATTCTATAATGTATATATTTGGTAAAAATAAATAAAATAAATATCACATCTAATAAAATAAATCAAAGCATCTGACAAGCGACATTAACTATTTATTTGGCAAGTTTAGATTGTATAAAAGTTCATGCTTAAAATGGAGAAATCGATGTTTTATTCATTTATATGTACTCAATGAGATTCAAGATATATCCAAGGCTATTATCATTAGGTAACCGATGTAAACTATATCAATAAATGTATTATAAATTATTACACTTAAATATAAATCGAACACAATTATTTTAATACTTCTTATGTTATTACTGTTTACTGCGTTTTTACTTTTATACATTTCGTGCAGTAGATCTCTAGATGTTTTATATATTTGGTAAAAATGGAATTTTACAATAAACTTAATGACAATTCATAAGAAAATTTAATAATTTTGTTAAATTGCTAAAACTATTTATTTTAGCATTCTCGAAATGTCTAAAAACGCAGATTTTACAACCATTAAGCTATGAATAATAGAGAGAAAATTTTAGTCGTAATTTATATATGAATATACTCATATATACGCCAAGATAGTCATAAGATCCAAAAAAAATAATAATTAGAAAATACAATCATTATTTAAAAAAATTAAATAAAACCAAAACATTTAAAATAAATGTATAAATTCTTTCGTTAAAAAATTAAACACTCACCGTTCTTTTAAAACGTTAACTATAGTATTTATATTGGTATTTATATTAATTGTTAATCAGGAATTTAAAAAAAATATATATATTTATATATATTTTATAATTTTGTTAAACTTAAAATATTTCAAGCATCTTTATAACAGAATTTTCTTATCCAATAAAAAAAACCCCAATAATTTGCCAAAACTATTTATTTTGCAGTTCCGGCTGTCTAAAAACTCAGATCTAAGAACCTTTAGTTAGAAATAAAAGAGCGTATTTTATTTAATGTATTTTTCTAAATGCCATATGCATTTTTCCAAGAACTGAATCCTCCCCTACGGGTGGCTCAGTTCTAAAGCATTTGCCAGGACAACAAAGTCGCATTTGGACATCTAATTGCATTGGAATGCAGTTCTCGAGGAGGACAGAGAGACAGAGAGGCAACCAACCCGCCCGTTGCCCGTTGCCCAAGTCAATGTCAACAAAAACTGCATATACACCCCACCCCTATCCTGTTGTGTTCCTTATGCCTGCTCGGATCCTTTTTAAGGACTGTACTTGGCAAAGGGAGAGAAGCCACCCCTATATAACATACAGAGTATATCAAAAGATCAAACTTGTGTGCTTGGGTTTTAGGAACTGTAGAAATGCCGCTGCATATTCGCTGATCTTTAAGCTGGTAAATTATGAATTTCAGTTAAAACATTTACCACAAACAAAGCGTTATTTTTCCCCGTCGTTCATCATAGATCTTCCTGCAAAAAATATAAGAAAATAGTATATTGATTAATAACAAATTCAAACATTAAACTAACTATAAAATATATATAAAATAGGCAAAGACTATAAGAAAGTTCAATGCACCTAGAGCTAGGGTTTTCTTGAGTTTGTTCAATCATCAATCAACCCTCGAAAAGGACGATTCAAATGTAACATATGGCCCATTTTATAGTTTAGATAGCAACACTAAGGATCAATGAAAGTTGCTAAGGAAACAACTTTTCACCTACTTATAGATATATATAAGAAAGCCGACAGCAGCGCCGATAATTACGACCTTAACACAATTCTAACTTTGAAAGGATATATGGAGTTTTGTTCCTTAAAAGGTTTGTTATGCAGAAATGTTTTGTATTTCTTTTGGAAATAATTAGATATTTTACCTGAATGCTGAATAATAATTTGAATATAGAATTGTAATTCTTTTTTTAATATTTAATTAATTTTTAACTATTTTTATTACTTATAAATATTCTAAACGTATTTATGGTTATATAGATTTGTGTAGTAAATTGTTTAGTAAAACGAAGGAATGGCAAATAGTAATTTGAATATAGAATTGGAATTTTTTTAAAAAAATATATTAAATGAATTTTTAGAATGTCTTATTACGTATTAATATTCTAACCGTATTTATGGTTATAGAGATTTATGAATTATATTTTTCATAAAAATGATAAATAATAATTTGAATATAGAATTGCAATTTTTTAATATTTTATTTAATATGGAATGAATTTTTAGAAATTTTTATTACCTATACTTTTATTACTTGTAACCTTTGATTGTTATTTTTGATTATATAGACTTGTGCAGTTGTTCAAAATAAGTAAATAATTTTTCTTTAAATAGTTTGGCTCAAGAAAAATTTATATAAATTAAATATCTCTGCTGTTTTTGGTAATGATTTATTTAAAATAAATATTTATCAATTAAAGTGACTTTAAACTACACTATTCAACTGCTAGATATATTATAGATACGATGCGATATACATATAAATATTTTCTAAAGTGTATTTATATTTTATACTTATAATTTGATAAAACATATAAATATATATACATAAATATATAATATATATATAACATATAAAGTGTATTTACATTTTATACTTGTAATTTGATATATGTCATAAATATCGAAATTTGAATTTAAATACTTTTTAAAGAAGAAATAATATTTTTTTTTTGGATATGGCGAACTACGGTCAGACGTAAAACATAATAACAAATATCTTAAATTTAATTATATATTTTAAAATGTGACTTAACCTTAAGCGAAATATTTCAAATATTGTATTAAAACTTAATTTTTAATTTTAATTCAAATTAATATACTTTTAAAATGTTTTCAACTTAAATGCTCATATTTTGTTGTTAATATAAGAGTATATATTTTATATTAAATTTTCTAACCCAACTCGGACTTCATAAAAAACGTATATACTTTGCATATGTGTGTGTATCTTTTTGTGTGTTTGTGCCTTACAGGGCAAATGTATCTCAAAGTGTGCTTTGGAATGTGCCTTCACAGATCGCGGCACACGGTAATGTACCCATCGTAGTTTTTATTGCCTACAAATATATATAAAGTGTGGCATGGCCATGTGTTTACCTCAGCACTCTCCCCATCCCTTCTCTACCCTCTTTCCTTACTTTTGTTGTTGTTGTTTTAGCCGGGTGTCATCATTAAAATATGCTTTAGCTCAACTTGGGCTGGCTGGTTGGCTGGCTGGTTGGCTAGCTAGCGACACTTGGACACAATTGCGTTATGGTCAAGTGACTTTAAAATCCGTTAAAAAGTTTATAACATACACAGCAATTGATGGCCTAAAATATATATATATGACAGCAAATCGCCTAATTGCCATAAATGCAATTAGTTTCTTGGGCATTGTAAATATTTGTGACTTGTATTCGATTTTAGATTCAGTTTGAACTAAATAAATAAATAATTTAAATTATAATAATACACAGAGTGCAGAAATCACAACTGGTATATAAAAGTAGAGAGAGAGGGAGAAGGAGAATTCTTGCGCACCCTCAGAATGCGGCGACCCCTATGGATGCGAGTCAGTGGCGTATGCAGGGGGGATTATACTTAGCTGCTAAGCGTAAAAATATTAATAGTTCAATAGTAAAAAAAATATATAAGAAATAAAAATAAAAAAATTATTTGAAAAAATGCTGTTTGGTGAAAAAATGGTATAAAATTCAAATTTATTTGTTACTAATGAAAAATTTTACAAATTCGGAAGAAATTAATTTTTTAGGAAAATTTTTGGTTATATTTTGGTTTGGTTTTTTCTTATTGTAAATTTTATATATAAATTATCAATAACAAGTAAAAATATATAGTAAATAAAAATAATAAAATAAATTTGATTAATGAACAAATATATAAGAAATAAACATAAAAAAATGTATTTAAAAAAATACTGCTCGACGAAAAAATGGTATAAAATTCGTATTTATTTGTCAATAATGAAAATTTTTACAAATTCGGATGAAATTAAATTTTCCAAAAAAGAGTTTGGGTTTTTCTTATTGTAAATTTTAAATTATCGCAATTTTCAATTAACTGTCCAATAATAAGAAAATATATATAATAAATAAAAATAATAAAATTAATTCGAAAAAATACTGCTCGGCGAAAAAATGCTATAAAATATAAAATTAAAATTAAATTAAGAGTTTGGTTTTTTTTTTATTGTAAATTTATATTTAAATGTATATATAAATTGTGTTGACAGCCTCCTTAGCTAATGGTTTTATACATTTATTGTTTAATTCCCTTTCATTTTTATTTGAGATTTCTAATATTACTCCTAAAAGTATTACAGAATTTTTAATAGCGTTTGAGAAGGAGTTACTTATTCACGGTAGTACAATAGCATATAAATTTTTATTTTAGTTTTTCCATATAAGTTTTGAATGAATTACAGGGTTAGTGATTGCATTGAAAAAGAATTTTATTAAAATATCATAAAAACCCAGTCTAATCTATACCCCACCTAATATTTATTGCCTACGCCACTGGCTCGAGTTGCAAGCACAGCTGATGATGATGATGATCACAATCATGATCGCATGACAGCAACAATAAGGAAAGTACGTGCCATAACTTGCAGCCACGAGCGCAGTGCACACCTGGACATAAAGTGGGCCTCAAAACTCGGCATACAACACGGAACTCGACTCGGAACTCGATCTCGACTCGATCTCTCGGGTTCTATGCCTCAATGCGCGTGCGCACAAGCTGACAATCGAGGAGAGCGAAGAGCGGGTAAGGAGACCAGGCAAAAGGGGCGTTTTTGGCTTCTGTCTGGTGGTGGTTGACATCTAGGGAGAAGGGAGCAAAGAGGCATATAGGGAGACGCTATGGGTTCCGATTTTGTTGCGTTACCTGAATGAACTTATGTATGGGTTGGAGGAAGTTGTCGATCGTCAAAAAAGTTTTCAGAAAATAACAAAAAACAAAAATCACCTTTTCAACTTGTTTTGTGGTAATTAAACAACAAAAGCAATATACAGTGCCCCGCTAAACCCCCCTCTGCTGCTGCTCCTACTGCTGTGCAATTGCTAATCCTGCACGGAAAAACACATTAGAATTATTGCCGTAATACTAACAAAAGTTTGCTGGCATTTGTTTCCAGGAGAATTGGCAAAACGGCAAAGTCGGCAACTTTGTGGGCACAATTCAAGCGAAAATTATGCTAAAAGAAAATGTCCTTTATGCAACGAGCAAGGATATGTTGTGTGTGTGTGAAGACAGCTTCAAAGATTTTAATGTTTATGCGAAAAGTTTGTCTCTTAAAATTTGGGCAAACGGCATGGAAATTGCTATAAAATGCAACTATTATGAGTCTGAACAAAACGTGTGTTATTATTATGTTTTCCTCATATATAAGTATGCATATCCTTAACTACCTTTTGGGCATATCCTGTTTATGCATCTGCTAATCAAGCAATTTGTTTTTCAGTTTTTTACTGTCTTTCTTGACTTGCTTCTAAGCTCAATGACAGACTGATAAGATAGTTTTGTAGATAGCGTTTTGCCTACATGAAAATACTTTTATAGCCGCGATACCGATTTAGTCGACCATATGGCGACTCTATAGATATCAATAACTTCCAACTGCTTTTAAGTGGAGCAACACCAGCAGACATAGTTAGCTAAATAAACTGAGAGAAATTATGACTATAGTTGCCTTTGAATTTAATTAAATTAATGTTAGCTTTTAATTTGACATATTTTAGGAAAGCAACAATGCAGTTATTATTTAGAACTATTGAAAAATAAATAAAATGAAATAAAATTCAACATAAATAATATTGCGTTTTGTTTGTTAAGTTTAATTTAAGTTGTTGAAAAATAACAATGAATTTAAAGGATAAAATTAAAGGAAAAAAAAATTATGGTATTTTTGACATTTTATACATTACAAAATCTTTTAATTTACATTTTCTTTACATATATATGAATAAATAATATATATAAATATTGTAATAAATTGAAATTTAAAACAGTACAATCTAATAAACTTAATTTTTATAATTAAAAATATTAATTATATTTTAAATCAGCAATTGCAAACACCAATACATTAACTATGAATGTGAAATTGTATTGGTGACTTGATTCGCTCGACGAAAACAGAGAACAAAATGTGCTTGACGCAGTGGTACCGTCGACGAAAATAGCTTGTCAAAGGCAAAATTATTAGAGTGCAAATGCGATGGGTATCGCTGTATTAAATGATTAAATAAAATAATATGAAATACATAAGACAAATAAAATTTAATAAATTATTAAGTTAACTAATTACACGTTGTGACTAGCACATTAAAATATAAGTTCATATTTGTAGTGCTGGTTAACCAAATAAATAAATAAATAAAAATAAATAAATAAATTTTGTTAACTAACTGTTCAAGTGTTTTTGCTATATATATACTCTAGTTCTGCCGACGTGCGTTGCTACGCTTTCGTTCCAAAAAAAAAATATAAAAATAATACAAAAAACAAAATAAACAGAGTCTACAATGTTATTAAGATTGTACTACTGCGACACAGGATATGCCCCAGCTGAGATTTTTATATAATTTTCAAATGCATTTTTCATCCACTTTTCGATATATTTTGGAGAAAATCTTTTAGAGTGTCCACTTACGATAAAATATGAAACTACAGTGAAAATTCTAGGTTTCTAGCTTCTACCGTTTAGCCTGCTCATGGGTCGCCAATCAGTCAGTCTGGTTACACAGTTTTATAAATGGGCATTTCAATTGTGGCGTTACGTGACAGTCGTACGCCTAAATGTCAAAAAAGCTAGAAAAAAGTCAAATTTTTTAAAAAATTTATTTTTATCTGAGTAGCAATTCAGCTGGACTATATTTAGTAAGAGAGATGCAAACATTCGTACTTTCCGATTAAAAGATATACGCAAAAAAACAGGTGTGGCGTTACGTGACAAGAATAGAAGTCGGTTTCGACTTAAAATTGTAAAATGGCAAAACTCTGCGAAGTGCGAAACTTTTTTTTTTAGTATTGTAATGAATAATATAAGTTTATTTTGTCATTTAAAAATCTTTTTCTGTTTTTTTTCTTAAATATATATAGATTTTTAAAAATTTAATTTTTATATTTTTATATTCTCTCAGTGTAGCCATTGCACTTAGCCAGCACAAAGTTGTTGGCTCCAGCATTTTTTTTACTCTCCCTTCGCCCCTTAACTCTGCATAGAAGTATCAATATCTGCTTGGTCTCAGTTGTATTTTTTTTTTTGTTTTAGAAATGGGCGCTTTTTTGTGGTCGCTGTTTGTTGTGACTGTGTGTGTGTGTGTGTGTTGTTATTGTCTTTCAGTGCTTGATTAGATAGCAGGCACACACACTCACACACACACACACACGCAGGTCTGGGGCCTGGTAAAAATGGCCATATGTGGCCAAGTTGCTCGGCATTGTCTATTTGTTTGCAAAAGGCACGAGAGTCCGAGAGTCCAGTAGTGTCGACTTTGGCGCTGCTTCTTGTCTGAATGTTGTATATTTTTTTCTATATTTTTTTTTTATTTTGTTGCATAGCGGCAGGCGCCGTGGCCAGGCTTTTGTCTAACTACCTGATGTCCGCTGTTTGTCCAACGGTTCGTGTCTGTTGCTTATCGCGCTTTTAATATCAAAAAAAAAATGAAAAAAATGCACGCCTATCGTGTGTGTGTTGAGTGTGTGTAAGTGCAGGTATATACTCTCATGTTCTCATAGTCTCATGCTATTCAGCTATAGCTATAAGCTTGTGCCTTTTGCCTTCCCTATCTATGCAGATATCTTTCTCTGTCCGCCTGCCTAGGGATTGTGTGTGTGTGTTAAGTGTGTGTGTAGGTGTGTGTGTGTGTGCGGCATTAAAAACATTTCATTGTAATCAAGCGTACTTTCTTTTATTATTATTATTTGCCTCTCTGTCTAATGCTAACGACGCAAATTACTCAAATGTATCTGCCAGATACTTTTTGTTTTCTACTAACGCTGTCGTGTGCAGCTCGCTTGGTTTTTTTTTGTTTTCTGCTCATATATTATTTATTGATCGCGATAACCGTCACGAAGCCAATTTCAAGCGTGTGCCAAATGATAGAGAAACACTCCAGCTCCAGCTCCAACTTGGACACCTACTCCCTCTCCCTCCATGCAACACAACTTGCAACTCGTTTCTAAGTGCACTCTTAGTATTTATAAATGAAGTACAGTCAGCTCTTTGATTTCCTAACATCCGCTTTGGTGCGTGGCTGACGGGCTGACTGTCCCCGGACGCTTCCCTCAATTAACTCACAATCAAAGGTAGCCCTACCTACAATGCCTTTGCCAGCTGCCAGATGCCGCTTCAGTAGCTAAATGCCACCCCACACTGTAAACGTCTTGAAGACGCTATGGGAAACCAACTGTCGTCCTCCTCAACTTCGAAATTCAACTTCAACTTCAACTGCAACTGCAACTTCAACTTCAGCCGTTACATTCGCCACGTGCTGCACGAAGCGTTAAGGAACACCGAATATGAGGCGCACTCAATGGAACTGTAAGGCACACACCACCGTAGTAGACCCAGTTATGTATCTGTATCTGTATCTTATGTCTTATCTTTATTTTTTACGAGAAATATGCCTTATGCTCGTTTTTTTTTGTAACGTATATTTGAAATTACTGCTGAGGTTATGTAGTACAAAAATATGATCAAATTTATTTTTAACAAAAAAATTCTTTATAAAATAAATAAATAAAATAAAACAATAATAAAAAATATATAAAATAAACAATTATATTTATTAGCTTTATCTGATAGCCCAGTAGCTAGCGCTTTTTAATTATAATGGGTTAAGAATTTATTTTAATAATAAAATTATTTATTTGCTACTAATGAATTTGTATTTATGCTATGCTTAATTTACAAAATTATAGTATCATGTAATGGAATCAAAAATTAATATTACGCTTGAGTTTAAAAATTACAATTTTTTTTTATATTTTAAGCAAACTTTTGCACATTATTTAATTGGTTTTAAAAGTCAATATTTAAGAATAATGTGTGTGGGTTAGCTTAGATTTGCTTAAAAGAGCAGTAAAGTTTTAAATACGAATAAAAACAATATACTAATAATAAAGTATCTATGTTTATTTAATAAATAGAATAGTGACAACAAATTAAATAGAAATAAAAATTGTGTAGAATTAAATACTAATGAAATAATATAATAGTAATATTTTACAAATATATAATAAAAACGTTAGAAAAAAATTAAATAAATATAATTGTAAAATAAACGTAACAATTTTCTATTAAAAAAACAATTTTGAAAAATGTTGTGGCAAATTAAGCAATATAAAGAAATAGATAAAAAAAACAATGAATGAATCAAAGCAAAGCTATTAAAAATGTTGTTTACTACAATGGCATATAAAATAAAAGATAGAGTCGACGTTCACTATTTGAAAACACTTTGTTTTTAAGGTAATTTTAATTTCTTGGCGTTCTTTTTGTATATAAATAAAAAATAATATGATAAATTTACTCAAAAAAACCAAAAAAATAAAACTATTTTTATTTATATTTATTTTTTATTATATTTTTAATTCTCTTAATAAAAACAAGTAAGCAGAAGATAACAATCCAGTGCAATACATATTATAAGTTTTTTTTTAAATTAAAAATATATGTATACATTAAATCAAAATAAATTAAATAAATGTATTACAAACCCTAATTCAATTACTGAATATTTTAAATACTGAAGTTAATAATATGTGAGCGTCAACTTGTATTTGATAATTATGACTTTGTAAATTTCTATAAAAATAAAGCAACATTTCTATTATTTCTAACCTTAAAAACTCAAACTTGAATAACCTCAAAAAGGTTATTATTCCGTCTGTAATAGTTTTCTTTCATTTATGCATGTAAAATATTGTGGTCTCTCAAAAAAACAATAAAAGTTTAGCTAAGAAAATGCCATGAAAAAAAGTTCTGCACGCAATTCCATGTGTTAACTTAAGTAAAAAAATAAAAAAAAAAGCCAACGCCTCTGGGAAGTCGCCTTAATAATTCAATTTTCGTGTGTGCCAGTCGTAATATGTTCATTTAGTGTAATTACGAAGGCATATGACCAACGTTTAATATGCATAAACAATTCCTTGTTCTGGCTAGGCACAAATTTCCTTAACAAAACGCCTCAAACAGGAGCAGGGAGGACTACACTAAAGGGACTACACCTGGCCAGTTGCGTAAGCAGTCGAGCTCCATGGGGCATTGGTTGGGTGAGTTTTTTTGGATTTGACTTATTTCTATGACAAATGTGAGATATGTTAATGTGATAGGCGGCGGGTTATTAAGGAAATTACCCGGCTACTACTGCTACTACAACTGGACAATGTCTGGGGGAACTTGGGCTCTTAGCTATAGTACAAATATTAGAAGTTTCAATTTCATGTGTATGTGGGCATTAATAAATATCCGTGGCAGAGAAATGACTTCATGTCATGCCTTGAAATAATTAGAGGTTGTATCTATGCCTGACTTTGCTTATCGTTAAGCACAAATCAGTTTTAGTTATAGTTTTGCCAATTTGAAAGTGCTCCATTTGCGTAAAAAGGCTAAAGGCAATTTGGTTGCATGTCCTGGCGTCCTTGTAGATGGTGCAGCGGATCGATGGGGCTACATATTATATACAAGTATATATAAATGACACTTTGGTGTCATTAATGTCACCATTGCAATGACTAAGTTCATCATCTGCGACTGCAACAAAAAGCGTTGACTCATCGGACTGGCTAGGGTGCGACTTTGAATTGAATTGTGAAATTGTGAAATTGTAGAATTGTAAAAAGTTGTGAGAACTGTGAGATGTGGCCTCTTTGTGAACCAAACTGAAAATTTATTTAAATGTATCTGCGTATAAACATTTTGATTACATTTAATTTAATACAATTTAAGTGCGGCCAGCGAGTGGAGAACTTGGAACTAACAATTGGGCAAAGTTTTGAGGCAAAGTGCAGCAGCATCAAATTGACTTGAAAATTAAATTGAAATTAAATTGACAACGAATCGAGCTTGTTTTCATAACAAATTAAGTTGCATTTCAACAGAAGGCAGGCGTCGAGTCAAAAAGTCGCATTTAAAATCTTGTAAAGCATAAAATTCAATTTCAATTATTCATCCTCAGGACACAGACGCAGGACTCAGACTCAGTCCCAGTCCCAGTCTCATCGTCGTTATCATTGTCCTTGTTGTGTTTGCATTTAATGAAAAGATTTTCTTGGTCAAACAATGTCGAATGGATTATTTGTATAGTTGGGTGATTGTGTTGATTTATGCATTGAGGCAGAATTCTTCGGTGAAAGGTTTAAAGTTTGCCAATAAGCAAAGCATTTAAATCTTCAACCCCTGCCACCATCTGTACCAAGGAGTCGCACTCAAGGACTTGGCTCCATTATGTGCGCTGCATTAGTATTGAAATGGCAGTTTTGAATAGGAAGCATCCTGGTCAGCGCTGTTGCAGAAAATCAATGGCATTTCAGTTGAGTGTCCAACAGGCAACAGGACATTAACAAAACTTGCACTCGCCCTGCGGCTTGAAAAACTCTCAGCAATAAGTGACATTTTCATTAAAAAGAAAAACTGTCAGCTGGCTAGGGAACAGGACAGAACAGGACAGTACAGGCTAGGCATGAGAACGAGGACATTTACTCGTAAATAATCCCGCTGCCCCAACTTGTGGCCAGAGTTTCGCGGCTGCATAAGAAGTGGAGAGTTGTTGGTTGGGGCATAACTCAAGTAGTTGAAAGAGCAAAGTCGTCCAGTCGGATTCATTATGATAATTTAGTTGCCCGACGTTGATGAGGAACGTTTTGCGAATGCATTGACATTTCAAGAACTTTGAAGAGCAGCTCAACAAAATAAAAAAAAAAGAAAACATTTTTTAATAAGTTGAGAAAAACGAGGCAAAGAAAAAGGATTGCGGGAACATTAATGAAATTAAATTTTGTGTTAAGAGGGCAACAGTTTAACACGTGCTATAAAACGGGATTTTAAATGTTATATGAGGGCAGATTTCAGAGCCATGAATCAACCACTTGCTGAGTCTAAACTCTGAGTCTGAGTCTGAGTCTGAGTCCGAGTTGTCATATATGTAGTATAAACTGTGACAGCTCGTCAGCTGGCATCATAACTCAACTGCCCCGAATGAGTTTCAGAGTCAAAGGCTTTGCGCACTGGACTTAATGAGCACATCCGGTTATGGGATTCCCCTACCAGGATTGGCCTTGCATTGCTTCATTGCACTTTACATTAAAGTCGCGACATTACACAATACACAAACATTAATGTTCATTAGCCAATGCATTTTATTTTTAGGGGTTTTCTTTTCTACTAATGTCAATCGACAGGTCATCATATTCCATTATGCCACAAGGTGTCAAGGCATTGCAACGCTTCACGCTCAATTACAGAGTCAAAGTCATAGAATTTTTGAAATCTTTGTCGCGTAATTGAAACCCTTGTCGTCTTCTGCTTTTTACTTATTCTTCAGCTGCGTCTGTTGATGCCTTCTTCTTCTTCTTGCCAGGAAGTGCAGGCAACCGCCGTGACGTTTCCTTTGGCAGCTTTGTTGACTTTGGAGTCGCCACAGTTTGAGCCTAGTCTTTGTTTTATTTATTTTACTTTTGATGGGGCGGTGGCAGCTTGTCTTTCAGCTCTTAGACTTGACCTTTTGTTTTGGGTCTTGGTTGCGGTTCATTAAGGCAACTTGAAACCTTTTGTTGCAGCCTGAGAACCTTTTTGGACACTAAGTTGACTGAACTTCTGACAAACTTAACTGCCGATTTTTCTGTTTTCGTCCATCAAAATCATTGTGGTGTCAATTAAGTGTTGCCTTCAGAGAGCTATTTGTTGGTTTTAGTATTTTCTGCCAGCACAAACGACTTCAGAATTAGTTGATTTATGAATTATGACAATGTAGAGTGCGCAGACATGCTGTCTGCCTCATCTGTGCCTCATCTAAGTTGCCGGATATTCTAATAAAAGCAGCGCGCTGCAGCAGCTCACAATTGCAGCAGCTAAACTGTGTGTGCCACACTGTGTTGCAGATTTAACACTTCTTGTCAGAAATTGATTGAAGTAACCCCTAGCAGAGCAGTTGAGCTCAGCATCGGGTCAGCAGCTGGTGCTGCACAAGAAGGAACCAGCAATTGTCCAATGCGGAACTAGACGCATAGTACTCTAATAATACCCTGACTTAAGGGGGGGAAAGTCTCATAACTGTGTCAAGCATTTTGCTGTTAATATGTTAACTGGCAAATTTAAACTTTATTTTTTTGTTGAATTTCATTGTCAATATTAATTTAATTAACTTTTTGTATTAATGTCTTTTTTTGCTTTATTGGAAACTAGTTTAGCTACTTTTTATATTTAAATTTGTTATGCTAAATTTATAAATAAGAAATTCTAATCACTAAAAGGAATGTTCTAGAAATGAAAAAATTCTTATTAAAAGTTCCTTACAAATTTATCCTATTTAACATATTTTTACAAATATTAACATAATTGTCTGATTGCAGCTTTTGACACACTTATAAAAAATGATTAAAAATGTATTTATTAATATTTTCTATTTTTATATAATATTAGTAACATTTAACTACTAAAAAATAAAAAAAAAAATATTAAAAATTTATTTTTTAATATTTTAAATTTTTATATAATTTTAGTAACGTTTAGCTATTAAAAAATAAAAATAAAATTATTTTTTAATATTTTCTTTTTTTGTTTGCAATTTAAGTGATGTAATTTACTTTTATATAATTTTAGTGATTTAAAGATATTAACATATTTGTTCGATTGCAGCTTTTGGCAGATTTATAAAACTATTAAAAATTAAGAAAAAGAAATAATTATAAATTATTATATATTTTATTTTATCCCTTTTTGTTCGCAATTTAAGTAATGTAATTTACTTTGATTATTTTAAAATAAAGTTCATAATTTGAAGAATTTATAAATTATTTAAAATATATAATTGTTAGCATTACAACTCCAATAAATATTTATTTTTAGAATGGCTTTCTTTAATTCTTTTCAATTCCATAAATAAAATAAATTATTTTTCCCTAAAAAAGCAATATTTTTATTGGAATAAAAATTAAATAGACACAATCAAATTTCATAAGTATTCTAGTCCGCAAATAAACTTTTACTAATATATTTTCTTATAAATTGTTAAAAGTGTATATGAACTTCGTTGTATCTATAAAAAGTCACTCTTTCTTCAATATTTTTTGTTGGTTTTAGAGTTTTCCTCCGGTTTCCCAAGCAGTTGACAGTTGTCGCTCTAAATAGGAGTGGGAATGGGAATGGGAACTGTGTTTATGTTGAGGCTGTGACAGCTTCTGCATTCAAATTAGTGCAATCAAGTTATCTTGTATCTGCGTATCTGCAACAGCAGCCTGACCACTTGCTGGCAATTGTATCTTTGTATCTAACACTTCAATTGCCGGACACTGTACACTGTTTGGTGGGAATTTGTATGCTGCATATGCGCAATTGTTGCGATCAAGTAAAAGGAAAAACTATTTAAACAAAGGAAATTATTAAAAATTATTGCCGACCCCGGCCAAAAGGGCTGCGGCTGCCGGGGCAAACTCATAGTGCACCGTGTGAAAAGTGCACCCTCGCTGGCAAAGGAAAGATCTGGAGAGACCAAGTCGCTATATGTAAATAGGAAATTGCTTCCTTTCTCAGCGCTACTTGGTTAATTTTAATTTTATTTTTATTTTATATTTTTTTTGGTGGTTAGTTGGTTCTGCTTCAAGGCGCTTTTCATGTCGTCCAAGGTGCGCTATGGGTCAGCACGCAAATAGCTTTGCATGATTCTGAAGTTTTATCAGGCTGCAGCTAACCAGCTGGCAGGCTCTATGCTTAAGGTCCTGGTGAGAAAACATTGGCTGGCAAGCAAAGCGTGAAGCGCTCCTACAAAGGGTTTTAATTTTGTATTTAAAAGTAGATCGGTCTACCTAAGAAGGCAGTTGTTCTTGGTGTGGGCTGCTGGTAATGCAAGTTCATTGCCGCCTTGTCCGCACCCTCGGGCACAATTCATTACTTTGAATTTTGTAGCGTGTATGCGCCTAAAAGTAGACAATATGCAACCCCAAAGTGCTGTGTGCACAAACACCCCGAAAAAAAATAATGTCAAGCCAAGAAAATGCGAGCAAAAAGTCTTAAAAATGTTGCACGAACGGCTCAAGCAACAACTTGTGGCAATGCAACAATCAGAAGACAACCCACACCGCTCAGCAAACAGCAGCAGCAGCCGCATACAAAGAGGGTGGCTGCCTGCCAAGGACATTTCGTCCTTGGGGTTTGAGTTCACTGCAGCCCACTTGAGACGATTTTTTTTTTTAATTTTACAGAAATCTATGGCATGAGGCAAGCAAAAACGCATTTCTTATTCGCTTTTGGTTGCGATTTTTTTTGCTCGAAAGTCGTGACCAGAGATGTACGCGTGAGTAAGTCGTGAGTGATTAATAGTGATAAAAATATATATGAAGGCCAGCTAAAAATACAACAGAACTAAGATTATTTTTTGGGGAATTTATTTGATAATTTTGCAATTTATTTTATTTTAGGAACATACTAAAACAAGTAAGACTCTTAAAGTCGAGTATACCCGACTACGGTAGTGCCTGTACCCAGTTCGAGATCCACACACATACGCTCCTATACATAAACATTTAAATCAAGCAGTGCAAAGCAGTTCAATGGCCACTGCTTGCATGGCATAAGGCTCTTTCTGTCTCTTTATGCATGCACAACTATTAACTTCGATAACTTCGGCGTTAATTGTTAGATCAATATCAAATTCACGCAGTTTATACATATGAGCATTATAATTGCTAGTACCAAAAATCAATTCCATAGCTTTAAAATTATACCTATAAATCGGTTTTAATCGGAGGTCGATTTTTCTCACGCCTATTTCACGCTCATCTCTAAACAAAATCTGAGGACGATGCTCGAGACAAAAGAAATTAAAAAGTGCATAATATGAATCTATAATACATAATAATAAAGCTTAAGAGCAGCAGCAACGTCATCATCATCATCATCATTATCATCTCATCAGCCTCCTCAACGGAGCTGGCAAATAAAAGGGTTGCCTTGCTTCTGGCCGTATATTTTTTGGCATAGCGAACAACAAGAAATGCAAACAGAAAATAAAATTTTCGTTGAAAAGAAATTAAAAATCTGCAAGATTTGCATTTTGCCTCAGACAAGCACACACACAGAGCCCAGGCAGAGTCTAAAAGTAATATATGTATATATAAATATATATTTATATTTTTTTTATTTTATTTTTTTTACAGCCCGCACCAAAGTTTTGAGTGTTCACCTCAAAGTGCACTGGCGTGGACATTGAGAACTTGCGTGGGCGGCAAGGAAAATGGGGGAGGAGGGGCGTGGCTAAGCTTGAGCTCTGTTTTTAGCTTCTGATGATGGAGGACAACACTGGACAAACTGGGCAACATAATGATGGTGCGCTTTGATGGTGCTCCAGTCGCGGCAACTCGTTGCTTCTTCAGAATTTTTCATTTCTCTCCTTTTGGGCTGGACTGCTGTCAATTTGGTTCAATTTTAATTAATGAGCACACAATTCGCCGCATAATTTGCATTCACATTCAGCTGCTCTGGCCCCCCTTCAGCCCAGACTCTGGCCATTATCTAAGCATAATGGAGCTGCGACTTGGGCCCGCTTAATTAAAAAAGATAGAAACTGAGCTCAGGCTTGACTTGACGTTATTGTGCCTCTAGTTTTTAGCCGTATCTGTGGGCATAGAATAAACACAATATACAAAGTTTTCTCTCTGTGCCCAGAAGCTGCCATTGAGTTTTTTCTTTTTTTTTTTTTTTGCAGTTCATTGAAATGGCAGAAGAAAATTCGCAAAGAAAAAGTGCAATTCATTTATTTGCGTTTCCTTCTTCAGGTTGTGTTTGTTTGTGTATATTTTTCTTTCTTTTCATTTAGCTCGTTTTGGCCGGCAAATCCTTTTGGCCAAGGAGTCAGGCATCCAACCAGTTTTGGCCCCCCCAATCCTTTAGCTCTACAACTCTCATCATCGTCATTCATATTTATGGGCTTTGTGGGTTTTTCCTGGGCTGCGTCTTCAGTACTGTGTGCAATGCACTTGTCAAAGCTTAATTGAAGGCAAGATTGCAGTCTGACTCGTTAGCTCTCCCTCTCACACACTCTTTCTTTCAGTGTGTCTGTATGTGTGTGTGTGTGTGTGTGTGAATGCGGCATATTTTCCTGACGACTTGGCAAAAGTAACTGCAACGTCGCTGCAACGTTGCTCAAACAAAGTGAAAGCCAAAGAAAAGAAATTATTTATACCATAAGTACACTGAGCCAAAAAAAGGGGACAAGCTTTATAAATTATAGCAGCTAAAATAATTAGAATTTTTAGGCCTAGATCCGTTTTAATTGGGATGGATTTGTGCCGCTGCAAATTGACAATACATAAATTTAATCTATAATATTGTATATTAACAAGAAAACAATTAGATTTAATAGAAAAATTTGAATATTTAGATTACTTAAAATTTCTTCAATAAATTGTCATTTTTTCCATTATTTCTAGCAGTTTTCTTTTATTATAATCTTTAGAATCTTCTGCTTCAAATTGACAAGACAAAATTTGTAATTTAAGATATTGAATATTAACAGATTGAATAGGAAAATGCGAGTAATTAGATTATTTAAAGCCTTTAAAATAATTCGAATTTTTAGGCCTAAATAACTTTTAATTGGAAAGGATTTATGCTGCTGCAAATTGACAAGACAACATTTTAATTTTAATAATTGAATATTAACAAGAGAACAATTAGATTGAACAGGAAAATTCGAATATTTGTATAACTTAAAATTTCTTAAATAAATTGCCATTTTTTCCCTTATTTCTAGCAGTTTCATTATTTTATAATCTTTAGCTACTTTAAACATGATCTTTAACAACTCTTAACTAGCAATCAAGCAATGTGCACCTGGAGAAGACGAGGAAAAAATTGACGCTTTCCTGTATTTCAAGTCACATTTTGCTACATAAAAAGAAAGCGAAAAAAATATATTCGACAAGGACCTCCGAGACGAGGCAAAGGGCGGCTTGCCCTACTCACACGAATCCAAATAAGAAAAGCCAAAGGATGACGACGACGACGTTGTCAAAAGAATGCAGTTAAGCACACAATTGACATTTGAAACGTCAACTTGGGCAACCACTCGAGCTGAAGAAGTTGCCTCCGTTAGGGTTTCCTACTTGGTCTTGGCTTAAGGTAGGGGCACAGCCAAGGAGCCTTCCTGCTGCGGCATAAAAAAAAACACACACACACACATGTGTACAACACACCATAAACGGCAAGCGGCTGCAGTTTATTTGCTGAGCAAATAAATTTCTATATATATGCGACTATGTCGTCGGCAAACGGAGCGTATGAGTTATCTTTCTTGCCATGCTCTCCATTCTAAGATAATCAACAAACGGCGGCTGATGCTGAAGACTAACGATGTGCGCATATCTGATTGCAGTTTACTGTTGCATGCATCATTAAAATGTGTCTGTTGCCCCGCTGCCTCAACTGCCCTTCAAGCCCCCAGCAGCAGCAGCATTGCTGCATTTTCTTTTTATCCAACATACTTTGCTCAAGGTGCATCATCGAGTTGTGGGCGCAGTATTTGCATATGGGACAGTTGCAATCCACATTGTGGAGTGGTATAGGGATGAGGTTGGAGGACTGGGTGCGCACTGGGACTTGCCGCTGAATGGAAAGACGCGCGTGATGCCTTTTGAGCTGCGTGTCGCTGAACCGTGTCCTCTGAGTGTGTGTGTGTGTGTGTTGCAGAAGGAAGGTTGCAGGACACACTGTTAGAATAGGCGCTGCGTTAACAAGTGCAACTTGTGGTTAACCCCATACAGGGTATCTTTAATTAAGATCTATGAGTAAAGCTAAGGATTAGCCTATTTGCTGGGCTATAAACTATGAATAAATATTTTTAAAGTAAAATGTGGGAATGCCTGGTAATGTTTGCATAGGTTTTGATTAATTAACTATTGATATTTATTGATTTTTAAATAAAATGTATTTTTAATAATATTTTTTCATATTTAAAATATAATTTTTATAAAGAAAAGTATTTATAATATAGAGCTTGATAAAATTTTGGAGTTAATTAAATAAATAGAATTTTTTAAGGCACGACAAAAATATTAAGAAAACCTTAATATAATTGCTATTTTAAAATTTGAGAGTTAAATAAATAAATAAAATATTTTAAGGTATTAAAAATTATTTACAAAGCCTTGATATAATTGCTATTTTGAAAAGAAATACTGATTTATTGAATTTTAATTTTTATTTAATTTATATTTATGTTTACTAATTAACAATTTTTTTATCGATTTTGTTTTTGTAGGTTTTTCCTAAATATTTTATATACTTAATTAAATAGCATAATTAAATAGAAGATGGGGTTTTTTGCAATATTTATGGAACTTGTCAAAATTAGTTTAAAAAGTGTTTTAATATTTTGAATACCAATCTTTAATTCCTCACTAAAAAATATATATATATTTGTAATAAAAAAAATTAGCCTTAGATTCCACAGAAATGAAATCTTAAGAATAATTTATATTCAACGTAAAAAAAACTATAAAAATGCAAAATTTAAAAACAATATTTCTTCCTCTTCAGTTCTTAATTTATAAATAAAACAATAAACCAACCTTTATCTCAGTTTTTAAATACTTTAAGACATTTCTTAATTATAAATTTGAAAGTTTAATATCTTTAGAAATGCTTATCTTCTATGCTCAGTTGAGAGGCCCTATATATCAGTTGAGTTACAGATTAACTAACTCGGAGACTAGTTTTCTGCCAAGCTATTCACACACACTGACACACACACACACCAATACACACACAGAGTTAACATTAAGTGCAGCGCAAATCCGTGAAGAAATAACTTTTGCTACATTTTCCAAGCTTCCCCCCCCCCAACATTCTACCAAAAAAAAAAAAAAAATGAAGGGAAATAGAGAAGTCAGCCAAACGAATGCTGCAAAGGGTCGTGAAGCAGCAACAGCAGCAGCAGCGGCAGTGGCAGCGGCAGGGGCAGCAAGGAGCCAAGCAGGTGAAGGAGCAGCCACTAGCAACTACAGCAAAAAGTGCAAAGTTTTCAACTGCCTCACACACACACACACACATACGGCAGAGAGAAGAGGCAACTGCATACGCTATGTATATACAACTAGGCTGCAGTTGCAGCCTCTCCAACCTCAACGCTTTTTGACCTCCTCGAGGCATAGGCGCTGGGGCAAGGACTAACAAAATGTTCAACTGGCAGCTAAGAGCGCAAAAAAAAATATTATATGTTGCATACATTACGGCGCACACACAAAAACAAAAGAAAACTGCACGGCAACTTTCTGCAGTAACAATTTTTCTTGCTGCATGCCGCTTCTTCAGTCTGCCAGCACATGCCCCTGCCACAGCCACCCTAGGCAATGCTACTTCTGAGTAAATTAACTGCATTTCTTTAGTGGTGCACCTCGTGGCGCATATTTGGAGGCCCGTAGAGCTCTACCTGGGCTGCTTGCCAGGCTGCTGTGTGGCACGTCGCGTTAGCCTCCGGCTGGGCATGGTTATGGATGTTGTGGGGGCTGAGAGTGGGGCAGGGGCTCGCCCAAAGGGTTGCCCTGCCAGTTGCAAAACAAGTTTTACTTGTAGAAAATGTACTTTGCATTCGCATTAATTAATTAAAAATAAAATATAGAGAGAGCGCCGCCTGCAGAAAACCAAAAAAAAAAAAAAAAACAGAAATAATAAAAGATATATATATATATATGTACAGATATATATATAAAGGGTGGCACACTGCATTCAGACGAAGAAGCAGAGCAAGACGAGCCCGTCTGCCTAGGGTTTGGGGCAGCTAAAAGTGAATGCAACGGATGCGAAGACATGGCAAAGAAGCATGGGCCACCAGGAAGTATCAGTGTGAGGGGGGAAAAACTTGATGACTGCAAAAAAAACTGAACTGGACTTTGGGGGGCGTGCACAGCATAAAGGCAGCGACCAAAACAAAGCCAACAAAAACTCGCGCCAAGGGGGGGTGGAAGCTGGACAGGAGTTTCGCAGGCAGCGATTTTATTTTGTTGATTGTTTGATTTTTGCTTCAGTCAGTCTCTCCTCCCTTGACTCCTCACTTGACGGGGGGGAGGTGGCTGCGTCGCTGCATTTTGGCGCAGTCGCCTGTTGGTCATTGAAGGGTCTACGGCGTAGCCTCAAGACTTTCGCTGTGTGGGTTGCGCCCGGCTCTAAGCGGAAGTGGTGCGGTGTGTGGTGTGCCGAGTGGGTTTGGAACGCCGTCGTCCAGGCCGTTGATGAAAAACGCACTCGAATTAAAATGTCGAGCGTTGAGCGGTGAGGGGAGCGGGGGCATGGGGCATTGCGACTGGACTCAGTCCAACTTTTTTTTTATGGCATGAAGTGCGTTTTTGTCGAATGGATGCCAGGCAAAGGGGGAGAGTGGGGTGCTCTGTAGCAACCCCAAGTCGCCGCCAATATTTGCATTGCGTTTGAGATAGAGAAGCAGGAATGAGAACATGATTTCAAAATATAATTAAAATATTCTAAAAGAATTAAAAATATGACAAAATATGTTAAATAATTTTTGAGGTTAAATACAAGTATAGAATATCTATTTCGAATCAATAATTAAAAATTAAGAATTATAGAAATTAAATATGTATTTTGTGTGTACTTATATAAGTTATTCAAATACAGTACAAGTTCAGAAAAGTAAAATTACAGCAGGAATAAAATAATTGTGGGAATTTTAACTATTTCGAATAAATATATAAACTAAAATGATTGATAAATCACATTGTTATATTTGAAATTCCAATTCAAATTTCACATTGTTATATTTGAAATATTACATAATTCAAATTTCAGTTAAATATAAAATTTTGCATGGATATAATTTAGATTTTTATTTAAAACTTGCACAGTAATTTATTAAAAACTAAATAAATTTGGAACTTTATAAAAAGCAAATTGCACAAAAAAATAGATTTAATTTGAACTATAAAAAAAAAAAACAATGCACAGCTTAGAAATAAATAAAAATATTTAAAATTTAATTAAAATCGAATTTGCGTGTAATTCTTTTTAATAAAAATATAAACTAAAGGTAACAAAAATGTTATTAAAATTCGCAGAATTTAATTAAATATTAAACAAAATAAATGAAAAAAATACCCAATAGAAAATTATGTTATTTTGACACAATTTTATATACATAAAACTTCAAATTAAAAATAAAAATTATATAAAAATTAATATTTTATATAAAATTTAATATTTAAACACAATTAACCTTTTTATATTTTTCGTAATATTTCCCACTGTAATTGCAAATTATTTTTAATATAAAGTAAAGTTCTTTTAAAATATTACAAATGTTTTCCAATATAAAACATTAAATGGAATTAATTGATGATTTGATTGATTTATTGGAAAAAGCTTAAAATATCTTTACAGCTGATTGGTAAGCCTACAAATGATTGAAATATTTTTTAAAACAATTAAAATATTCGAATTCAAAATAATTTTAGTTTTTTCGTAATATTTGCCACCGTAATTATTTATTTTTTAATATAAAGCAAAGTAGTCTTACAAATGTTTTTTCCAAAACAAAACAGAATATCAAATTGTTGATAATTTGTTTGGTTTATTGGTAAAAACCCTAAAGATTATTGCCAGTTGATTGTTGAGCCTAGAACCGATTGCTTGAGCATTTAGGTTGCCAGCTTTGAATTGATTCTAACTTGGCCAATGCAGTCTAAATGCAGCAACCAAATAATGCGTACAAATGCAGTGAAGGCGAATGGGGGGTGAGAGTGAGAGGGGGGCGAAAAGCAATAAGGTATGGGGGTAGACAAGACCCAGTGGGTGGGGGATGGGAGGGGAACTGCAGGCAGAGCCAGCATATTGCAATTTTACAAATCAAACAAAAGGCAACATAAAAAATAAAAAAAAAAAATATAAGCGGCGCCATAAAATGCAGAAGAATGACTGAAGCAGAGCCTGCCGCTCGACCAAAAGGACAATGCACAGGCCGAGCAACACAAACACACACACACACATATGTACTCTAAGGATGGCACAGGACACAGCTCAGCTAATATGCATTGCACATGCAGCCAGCAAAATGCTGAAGGTGGAGGCGGACACACAGGGGCAACAAAACTTTTTTCATGACTGTTTGGCTGTTGTTTGGCATATGCCACAAATGGCAGGAGGGGGGAATTGGGTGGGGAGGGGGGCTGGGCTTGTTTGCCAAGCCAAATGCATCCGATGCAATTTTTTTTTCGGCGCAATATAGACGCAAGTCCTTTGCTGCAATCAACTTTGCCATGAGTAAGCCATATGGCTGGTTTGCAAGTCAATCAGAGCAGGCCCGAAAAAAAGTCGCAAAAGCCAAGCCAACTCGACTCCTGCCCCGGCACAGGACTTCGCCGTCGACTAAAGTGCTTATTATCCTTTTGCAAAGTTGGGCTGGCAACGAGCAAAATGGCAAAAATGCAATATCGAATGCATCCAACTAAAACGCACAGAACTGCAAGCCGCAAAGAAATTGCAAAACACAAAAAAAAAAAAAGAATTTATTTATGTGGCAAGGGCAAACGGAGGCGCCTCCTCACATGAGGGCAGAGAGAGATTTTCAATTAAAAGGAATTGCGGTTCTATGTGGATTTTTGTGCTTATTAGGCTGTGCCTACTCCCCCCTCAAAACCCCTCAAAAACCCGTCGCATTTGGTAATCAATTTCAGTTGTTGTGTAGACACAATCTTTGCTAATAAGCTGCAGAGTGTATCTCACAGATACATTGCACTCTTGCATTACACACACAACAGAAAATACAGCTCTGCGCTCTGCCAAAATGCATTTGGCGGATATAATTCACGCCAAAATGCTTAGAATGCCGCAACATTTCAATTAGGACAAGCCGCCTACGGGTCTACTTAGCACAAGGATTAGTTTCGTGATTATCTATGGTAACAACAAAAGTGTCATTCTGGCATAACAGAGACTGCAGCATAGGCAAAATATTGCTGACAATCCTTTTGGCCTAGGACGACGAGGTTACACCCAATGCCTGCTTAAGAGAGTTTACAACATTTCTTTTTTAATTTTTTTTCGGTTGTGAACACAATAATAGTGCAAGTTTGGAATAATTTAGATTAGATTTAGTTGAGAGACTTTAAAAAAAATATAAAAAGGTTTCTTGCTAAGAAAAAGTTTAATTTCCCTGGGATTTCCCTGTTCCCATTCTCAATTTCGGCAAGATCTTGCGGAAACGAATTTCCCTCTACGAATTTCCCTTCAAAATTCGCATATTTGAATTCGCATGAGTTTTAGCTAATAAATCATTTAAATTCTACTAAATTTAATTATTTATTAAAATTGTATTGAATGGTTTTCAGCACTGCAAACGCTGTAAATTCTTATGGGAAATTCTAGAGAAATACGCAGGAAATTTAGGGAAAATTCGTCAAATTCTCGCGTTATCAAATACGCAAAGTCCCACCGCAAATGGGAACAGGCCTGAGTATTTAAAAATATAGTAAATAGTGGCTGATCGGCATTCGAAACAGTTAATAACTCTGCATCGATTATAATAATTTTAATTGAACTTTTATATGTGCATTTTAAATACAGAATAATATAATAAAAATTGTATTTAATATGTATGTTAATAGCCCAACTTAAAACAGTTAATATATATATATATATTAAATGCCCCGAAAAATAGCATATTCACTTATTCATTTAAATTAAACAGTAAATCAGGGTTGAAGTTGAATTATATTACATACAATTTAAGGCAAACGAATTAACAAATGAATTTTCTTAATCAATTGCATATTTATTAAGCAAATTTAATAAAACCTCAAGGCTAGGTGAAATGCCCAGAAAATAATTGAAATTATAATTATTTATGCAGCTTAATATTTTTATATATTAAGGGTGCTTCGAAGTTACAGTTCTACGAAAATTCATTTTCTTTTTCTAAATATTTTCCAAGAAATACCTAAAAAATTAAAAATATCTTCTGCAACAAATTGACAATGAATTTTCTTAATCAATTGCATATTTATTAACCAAATAAAAAAATAGAATATAATAGAATCTATATTTATTTATTCAGCATGGTTTTATCTCAGCTTAAAATTTAATTTTTTTTTATATTTAAAGTGTATCTAAGTTACGCTTCGACAAAAATTCATTTTCTTTTTTAGAATATTTTTATTTATTCCAGAAAATATCTTAAAAAATAACAATATCTTTTGCAACAAATTGACAATGAATTATCTTAATTAATTGCATATTTATCAACCAAATAAAATTAAATAAAACTTGAAATATCCAGAAATTAATTCAACTTATATTCATTTATGCAACTTGGTTTTATCTCAGCTTAAAAATTTTCTTTATCATATATTTAAAGTGTATCTAAGTTACACTTCGACGAAAATGCATTTTCTTTCTCAAAAATTTTTCTCGCAAATACCTAAACCTGGCAGCATTGCAAATTGCATTAAAACTGTTGTATTTTTGAGGCATATTTAAGTAGCCCTTTGCCACACAATAAGATCAACAAAAACCAACAGAAACTAAACAAAAACTATGCAAAAATGTAACAAAAACAGAAAAAAGAATATATGGATAGTCGGGGTAAAAACTCTTTGACAATGGCGCAGGTAGCACAAAAATAAAGTACTGAATTGTGTTGAATGGTGTTTGGTGAATGGACACAGGGATTCGCATGCATGTATCCTAATGCAAAATAAGCGCAAAGGATTAACAAAAGGAACATTTGGCAAAAGGACCTAAGTGCATTTTCTTTTTGCCCGTTTGGGTACTCGAATGACAAATGATTGACAAAACTATTTGAATGTGTGAGAAAGTATATAAATATATATATATATTTCTGCAGTTTTTCTACATTTTCTTTATTAAAAGTGTTCAGAGACTTTTACTTTCGGCTGCGACATCCTTTGGCGGCAGCTGAAAAACTTATATATCCTTTGGCTGCGATTTTATTGATATGCATTCAGCTCATTTGGCGTTTATTGTTTGATCCTTAATGCTGAAATCTCTTGATGCCACCTTTTGACACATTTCAAGAATCAAGAATGCAGCCAGCAGCATCCTTTTGTTTGAATGGGTTAATTTGTATATTTAGCTGACTGAATTGTTGTTTGTCCTGGTGGTTTTTCTTTTTCTTTTAACCCCCAAATAGGCCCAGTTATGGCCAGAAGCAGCTGTCCTTGATATTTGGATATTAAGGACTCGAGTTTTGGTTTTTAAGGAATTTTTTGAGTGGTTTATGTTAAATAGGTGCTACATATTGCTTCTTTATATATAAACAACTATTACAATGAGAGAAAAATTTTATCAATTAAACGTTGTTAAAAGGAAGGCTCAGTATTTAAAAAAAAAACAAGGATTTTCTTTATTGAAGTTTATGCATATCTAACAATAGCTTAATAAATAAATAAAATTTAAAAAAAATTAATAGTTCATAAATAACATTTAAAAAATATAAATAGTTGCTAAATTGCTTGATTTTTAAATTTTTAATAGTAACTTTTAGTATTTATATAAAAGCAAGGGTTTTCTTCGTCAAAGTACAGGATATATATATTTTTTGCATATCCAAATGTAGCTAGATAAACAAATAAAATTAATAAAAAAAAATAGCTGCTAAATAGTTTGATTTAAATTTTATAAAGTAAATCTTAATATTTCTTAAAAAAAACAAGGTTTTTCTCTATCAAAGTACAGAGTATACATATTTTATTTATATCCAAATTTAGCTAAATAATTAAATAAAGTTAAACCCAAAAAATGTTGCTAAATTGTTTGGTTATAAATTTCTAAAAGTAACTATTAATATTTCCGAAAAAAAAGGTCTTTATCAATGTACAAAGTATTCATATTTTTTTGCATATTCAATTCAAAGCTAAATAAATAAATAAATAAATAAAATACAATATAAGTAGTTAATAAATAAATTTAAAAAAAAATAAAGGTTAAAATAAGGCTAATTTGCTTGATTTTACATTTTTTAAAGAAACTCTTAATATTTCTTAAATAACAATTATTTTCTTTATCAAAGTACAGGGTATACATATTTTATGAATACCAAAATGTAGCTAAATAAACGAAAAACAAATAAAATCAAGAAATAATATATAGGTGATAAATAAAATTTAAAAAAATAAAAGTTGCTAAATTGCTTGATTTTAAATATTTAAAAGTAATTATTAATATTTATTATAATTTAAAAACTAACTTTTAGTAGTTCTAAAAAATGAAACAATATTTTTCTTTGTCGAAGTACAGGGTATACACATTTTAAACATATCTATATATGGATAAATAAATAAATAAAATTATAAATAATAAAAGTTGCTAAATTGATTGATTTTTATTTTTTAAAAGTAACTATTTATATTTCCTAAAAACAAATAAGGTTTTTCGCTATCAAAGTACAGGGTATATATATTATAAGCATACCAAAATATAGCTAGATAAACAAATAAAATTTTGGAAATATAAAAAGTTGCTAAATGATTTAATTATAAATGGCTAAAAGTACCTTTTAATATCTCCCTCAAAATAGGATTTTCTCTATAAAAATACAGGGTATAGCTATATTATGCATATCCAAATATAGCTAGTTAAGCAAATAGCAACAAACTAGACATCTTGCGGCAATAATTGGGTCGGTGGCACACGTGGCACATGGTGGCCACAGCTGACGCCTTGGCCCGAGCCCTGGCCCGTACCTCGCCCAAAACAATAGCTCCGTCGACAAATCACAGTTGGCCACAAATAGACACGCGCTGACTATATAGTATATATGTATATATAGCAGCAGGAGCAGGAGCAGAAGCCACCTGATATCGAATCGACTTTGCTGCTGCATTTGGCAATGTTTAATCATGAAATGGAGGATGCGGAAAAACAGATTGCAGCACCAGATGACGAGGCGGCAAACAAAAGGCCAAAAGGTTAAAAAGATACCTAGAGGGGCAGAAGACAAGGAACAGGACAAGCTGCCACTGCTGCCGCTGCTGCATCTTTCATTTTTGGCAAACAAAGGACACGCAGGATATGCGATACATCCACTTTTGCACATTGCCATGAGTTATGGGCATCTTTTTGGGATGCGGGTGCATATCGATTACGAAGATGCCGTCATTCCCGACTTTGGCTTTGGCTTTGGTATGATTTGCGTTTTCCTTTTCCCCACCCCCGACAAATAACGCTAAAGGTGCAACATCGTGGACGTACGTGCCACAAATTGTCTGCGGCGACTTAACGATTAATTGGATTTATATTTCAATGCTGGCCAAACGCGCTGCATCAATATTCAATAATGATGTAGGTAGCAGAGCTAAAAAAAATATAAATAAATTAAAAACTATTAAATGCAGCAATAAATTATAATTTTTTTATTATAATTTTATAATATGTAAATTGTGGGCACTGCACTATGGGAAAATAGCTAGATTGTGTGGCATAAACTCTAAAAATAAAGCTAGAGTTTTGATAATTAGCATGAACTTTAGTGCACTGGGAGAAATATTCATTTTAATATTACACAAATCATGCCTTTTTATAGACAATAATCTTTTACAAACTAATTTTTCTTGATAACAAAAATATTAAACATATTCCATTCAAGGATTTTTTAATATGAACATTTTGTTCATTAATTGTCTTAAAATATTAAAAAATAAAATGATGTACGATTAAAATCATTTAAATGAAACTTTTTTATATTTATTTAATATTCAAGCCTGTTCCCATTTTCGTTGGGACTTTGCGTATTTAATAACACGCGAATTTGTCGAATTTCCCCTAAATTTCTTGCGTATTTCCCTAGAATTTCCCATAAGAATAGCCCACAGCGTTGGCAGTGCTGAAAACCATTCAATAGAATTTAATAAATAATTCAATTTAGTAGAATTTAATTGATTTTTACGCTATCGAAATGATAATACGAGCTAAAACTCAGGCGGATTTAAATACGCGAATTTTGAGGAGAAATTCGTAGAGGGAAATTCGTTTCCGCGAGATCTTGCCGAAAGTGAGAATGGGAACAGGCCTGATTATTAAATAAAATATATAATAGCATACAAGCTGCTATGACCTTCGATGCCCTTAATTCAAGATTATTTTTGTCTCATTTAAATAAATTTCATTAAACTTTTTTATTTAATTTTTTTTTCCTAAGCCTTTTTGGTCATTAAATTTATTTATTTTATTTATTAATATAATCGTATAAAGTTTTAAGTGAATCTTTTGGCTGCTGAGACCTTGAGCTATTTACAGTAAATTCGTTACAAAGTTGAAATTTATTTTAATTATAATTAAATTATTATTTAGGTCATTTTAATTGTGCCAAATGTGAAAATTATTATTCTATAAATAACTAAAAATAACGATAAATAAATAATTATTATATAAAGCATATAATTTATTTAATTGATTTTAGAACACAAAATTATTCTCTTACAAAGAAAAAATAAATAAATAAAATGTAGAAATAAAGATTTTTTTTAATTTTGTTTTTTAGCTGTTTTTTGTTGTTATTATCAACCAATTTTTTTTTTATTTTTTTTTATTAACTTGTTTTTGTTTATTGTTTTTCCAAGTTTAATTAAAGATGTTCAAAAATAACAGTGAGATATGAGAAACAAAAACAAAGTTATTTTTTTTATTATATTTATGTTTTTATTAATGTCAAGAATTTTTATATTTTTTAAAAATAGGTATTTTTTTATTATTTTTATTTTTTTATTAATGTCAAGAATTTTTATTATTTTTATTTTTTTATTATTGTCAAGAAGCAGCCTACTTAATGAACTAAACATGACATTTTAAACATTAAAGAACAACCACACGATCAAGGGAAGCTTAAAAAATATATATATTAGATTTTTATATGGCCGTTTCAATTAAGTTGAGAATTATAAGCACAAAGTTGTGCAAAAAACAGTAACTGCAAGTATGCAACACTTTGGAAACCCTTTCAGTAGAATATTATAATATTTGGTAAGGGGTGAAAATTGTTTTCGTATTTTTAGAGTATTTCATAGTCGAATTACTTTTACCATAATTTTGTTGTTAAGTTGCTTACGACAATTGTTGCATTTTTAATTACCCGCTTAGTTATTAACATGTCGCTTTGGCCCACTTCTTCTTATGTACAAATGTTACTTATGTAAATGTGTTGTTGGTTTAAATTGAAATTGGAATTTGAATTGGGCTAAAAAGAGACATTGGGCCCACATTGCAGCTGCTAGAGCTGAGAGCAACTTGTATCTCAAAGTAATTTCAATCAAAAAGAAAATAAAAATTATGCTGAATGCAAAAGGCATAAAAATGCAAAAAGCTTTTTAATCAAGAGCCTCAAAGTCTCCTCGTGGCGGCCAAAGAAAATCGTAAAACGACAAAATGGAACAAAAAAAGAAAATATCACAAAACTTTTATTATAATAATCAGCAACATCGTCGTCGTCGTCGTCTAGTATTAAGTCCGAGTAGGGAATATTCCGCCCCTTTTTTAACTCTTGTCGCCTACTTTGTCATTGTAATTTTTCTTTTCATTTAAATGAGAGAAGAGAGAAATAAAAAAAATGCATTTTATTATTATTTATTTGGTATGACAAACTGTTTTGCTTGAATTCTTTTAATCAAAATGATAACAGTTTTTGCTTTTGGCTTTTGCTGCATTCTTATTGGTGCGCACCCCGCGCTCTCCACCTACAACAACAAACACACACACACTTGATTGAGCGATTTGAGGGCACAAGACACGAAACGAAACGCAGCGAAAACCAACGGCGAATAAGAAAACTTCAAGCACACACACACCCATGCGTAATTAGAAAGAGACAGCAACCACCACCACTACAACAACAAACTTTACTAAGAAAACTCACACCACATAAATTTGAGGAGAAGATGCCACTACAAAGGCAAATTGACGACAAATTCGCCGCAACTAAGAAAAACCGAAGCAGCAGCAGGCAAACGAAGTCGCAAAAACGAAGCCGAAGTTAAACAATTGTTGTGGCCAGCATGTTTCCCCTGCTCAACGACGGCGTCATCGTTGTGGTCTACCTGTGACGTCACGGCTCAAGAAACGCTCAAGGAAACGCAACGACCTTCAACGATTGAGCCCGCAAAGAAGAATGAGCGTGCAACGAGCGGCAATCAGCGATGAGCATAAGAAGAAAAGACCAAGACTCTCACTCTCGCTTACGCTCACGCTCACGTTCGCTCACTTACTCTCTTTGCTCTTTTTCTTGCAGTTCCTTTGGTAAAACTCAAGATACTCTCTCGCTCTCTCAACGTCTCAGACATGTATCGGTATGTGTGTGTGCTTGGGATCTGGAAGTCTGGGCCAACACTTGGCTTGTGCGTTCAGTACAACAACGCGCTTTGTATCTTGTAGTTCGTTGCGCAGAGTCGCCGATATTTAGATATAGTAGTATTCGGATTTCAACATGTGTGGATTAACACTAATTTGTTTTTGATTGGTGCCAAGGGAGCGCGGGCAAACGAAACGTAAGTAAAATGTGCAATTATCTTTTGCACCGCTTTGGTCTTTTGATTTCTGGTTTTCGATTTCGGGACACACACAAGATAAGCATGCTCCAGCTCCATGGGGAACAGAATTGTTGCTGCTTGCCTTATCTGCTGCTGTTCTCAGTTTGTGGTCTGTCTTGATTTCAATATATATGTATATATATAAACAGTTTATGTATCTGTCTGTGTCTGTCCCTCCATCTGCTGTTGAAGTGGGCGTACTTCTTTTGCAATTAAAGAGGCGTTTTATTAATAAACGAAGCGTTCGCATATCCAGTGGGAATTGAGATTCCAAGTGCTCTGCAAAGCTGAGCTGGCAATTAACAAAAAATTAAAAGAAAAATAACCATAAAAGAAATAGTGTCAAAGTAGAGACAATAAAACAATTAAGTGTATGCCAGGCCGCTAATGAAGCGTAATATGAGTATGTATAAGCCAAGGGCAAAAGATCGATGAAAAACTAGAAAAATAATACAAAAGAGAAAAGACAAAAAGAGAACTTTAAAGATCAAGTGGGGGAAAAAATGAAGATCAAGCGCCGCCGTTGGCGTTACAAGCTGCGGGCAGTTTCCTGGCATAGCCGATGACTCAGTGCATATATTTGTAGTGTATTTTTGACCTAACGCAGCGCGCAGCGCGGCCTGCACAAGATAAACATCAAGAAGACGGCGACGCCGATGAAAGAGGAATACAAAGAGAGCGACAATTGCGTGCTGTTGTTGTTGGGTTATAAAGGGAGAGAGAAACAGAATCAAAATAGAATGAAGAAATTGGGAGAAGGCGCTAAAGTGCCAGCATAAGACGAAGAACTAACAAAAGCCACAAAAGGCGACACAATATTTACGCCTTTCCCTCTCTCTCTCTCTCTCTCTCTCTCTCTTTCTCCCTGTTTACATCTGCATACATATGTGTAGGCACCAAGTGTTAAGCAAGGGGTTTTGGGGTATTGCGGGGGTCTTTGGGGTGCATTGAACTTGGACAGCTGCAACTGTATGCTGACGCGATCGTCTCTACGAGCTACAATTTATTATAAAGTAGTAAAATCAGCTAAAATACAAATATATAATTCGATTTGGTAAAACTGTTGCCAATTCTAGGAATTTATAGGTTGCAAGTGTTATTGCAAATTCGT
This sequence comes from Hirtodrosophila alboralis, assembly GCA_035043045.1. NCBI lineage: Eukaryota > Metazoa > Arthropoda > Insecta > Diptera > Drosophilidae > Hirtodrosophila > Hirtodrosophila alboralis. The sequence goes on along the minus strand of JAWNNH010000268.1, from coordinate 650,292 downwards.
TGTTATTGTGCTTGCATCTTGTGGCAACAAAAGAGCGAAATTGGGCACAGGCACAGGCCCGACAGTTATACAAATAAAAGCATAAAAGAAGCAGCTGCAATTGAATTACGAACAAACACACACACACACACTGTCAAAGAAAGGAGCACACAGTAAGAAGAGGAAGCACAAAAAGGAGACGACAATGCCGCTGCATGCGACCCAAAACGAACAAACAGGGCAAGCGAGCAGGCGGACATGGGCAGAGCAGCAGCGAAAGAAGAAAACAGAGCAAAGGCAGCGGCAGAGGCGGTCAGGGTTGATGAAGGGAATGAGAATGACGATGGCAAAATCGAGAGAAAATGTAGCAAGGCAAGAACAACAAGCAGGATCAAGGACACAGGCCACAGCAGCGGCAGCGTCACATGTGCGAGTTCAAAGCGAGAACGAGAAATTGTTACACGGGGCGAACGAGGCGAATGTTGAAGCGAAAGAAAGGACAGATTAAGGACCAGTTCCAATTCCTTTGTTGTAGTTGTATTGCATGAGTATTTATTTTATTTTATTTTATATTTTTTTTTCTTTTATAGCTAGGTAGTTAGGTAGATTTTATAGCTAGGTAGAGAACAGGGTAGTTTTTGGCTAGGTATAGAAAGCAACAACGGATCGCAGGATATGCAAGCGAAATGTAAGTGCAAAACAAGAGGGAATTAAAGAAAATGCTAAAGAATGGTGGTTAAGGGACCGGTAGGTAAATGTCCTACAAGAGAGGTGAGAGCAAATTACTTATTGAAGGATAATATTATAGTACAGTGGTTGCAAAATGCGGGTAGTTACAATTTTTGAGAATTTTTTTGGTATAAAGATCGGTAGAGAAATTTGCTATAACTAAAATGCTCTAAATTATACGACTATATAGGCGTAAATATATGCAAATGATCCTTAACTAAATCTTTACATATTATTATATTATTTTCATATCAAAATTATATACCAACAGTAGCTATAACTGTGTTCCTCTCTCTTATTATTATTGAATAATATATTTAAAAGAATAAAAAGAATAATTAAAAAAATTATTTAAAAAATAATTTAAAAAATATTCCATATTTCAAATCTAGGATATACATTGAAAATTTAACCATTTATTGGCTTATCATTTTTATATATTTTATATTTCGTATATATTTCAATGATTATAATATATAAAACACTTTAACCTGACTGACTGACAACTAAAAACCCAAATTTTTATAGTAGCTTCCTATTATATTGTAGTTTGACACTCTGTTAAAATTTTATAAAAAGTATATTCTAAAGTTGATGATAAATGCATTTGAAAATCGTATGAATACCTATGTATTCGCTGACGAGAGCATAACTTCGTGAGAGTGCAAATGAGTTAAAAACTTCGCTCTCTTTTGAATCTCGCTCTCGGATCAAATCTAACTAAGTGCGAATCAAATAGCGATATTGCTTATGCATTGACTGATCCTTCGAGGGATTGAATATAGTTTCCAGTTAAAACATTTGTTTGTTATATTTATTTATATATTCTTTATATATATAAAACTAGTGTGAAGTTTCATTAATATTTGTTTATATATTCTTTATATATACTAAACTAGTGTGAAGTTTAATTTTGTGCTATTTTATCTAAATTTGCTCAACATTTGATTATATATAAATACAAATATTTGTCGTTAAGTCACAATTCTTTTTTTTTATTTTTTTATTTTGGCATATATTCCTAATATATAACTTATTTAAATTTTGTGCATTTATTTTCAATGGCAATTATTTTTAATAACAATGAACAGATAATTTGCTAATTTAAAATTTTTTTTTTTTAAATACAAAAATTTAAATAAATAATAAAAACACAATTAATTGTTCACCTGTAATCAAAAACCCTTTATGTTTATTTAACAGCCAGCTGCTGACACCATTGATGTTTTCAACGCTCAACGATAAACCGACTGGATATTAATGTGACACCAGCAGGAACCGCACACGATCAAAATCAGCAACGTCAGCAGGACGAGGATCATAAAAGGACTCGTGCCATATGAAGCATTAAGCCATTGCTTCAACTCCGACAGACAGTATATATATTAAGGGGGTTGTTGATAGCGTCGTATTGAATTTTTCAAAGAAGTCTGACTGAGGGACGAAACAAAGCGATCCTGCGAGGAACGACAAGAACGAGGACGAGCCGCTGCTTATCAGCCATGCGTTGCCAGGCTGAATACTAAGGGTTAGAACCACGCGCCTGTACGTTCTTATCTTAAAGCTTACGGCCGTAGGGAGGGTGTCGAAAAAGAGCAGATGTGCGGAGTTAAAATCCAACCAAGCTGACGAGTCAACAATTACGCCTTGAGGGTCTCGCTTAGGAGGGGAGAAGTAGACTATTGCCATACCAAACTAACCAGGACGCGTGCTCAGCGTGCGCAGAAATTTGAGGACGAAAAGAACCCTCCCGACAATCTAGGGGTTAGTCACATGGTTTGATCTCGTTAGCCTTTTGTTTCGTGTTTGAAACTAGCAAAATTTTGTTAGCTTAGAATGTCGACAGCTAAGCATTTAGAAATTGTTGAATTTAGCTTGGTAGATGAGAGTGTGGCAAAAATAAAAGCAGCAGCGGCAGCAGCAGATGAAAAGGCTCCAAAAGCTTTGAAAACATCCGAGAAAGAAAATTGTTATAGACTTTCACCGACAACAACAGTATCCGTAGAAGCCACGCTACCTAAAACTCCAAGCACAACTGGCGCCAAGGCACAACCAGCCACACCTAGCACCGCCACGGTCAGGCAAACTAATCAAGGAGCCGGCCAGGATGCCATTGATGGCATGGGCAATGGGACAGAGCTCAAGTTTCAATCGTATGTGAATGGCAATGGCAATGGCGTCTATAAGATCATCAAGACCCTGGGCAAGGGCAACTTTGCCAAGGTTAAGCTGGCCCTGCATGTGCCCACGGGTCGGGAGGTGGCCATCAAAATAATTGACAAGACTCAACTGAATGCCAGCGCCAAACAGAAGTTGTATCGCGAGGTGCGAATCATGAAGCTGCTCAATCATCCCAACATTGTGCGCCTCTTCCAGGTGATCGAATCGGAGCGTACACTCTATCTCATCATGGAGTATGCCAGTCGGGGTGAACTATTCGATCATCTGGTTAAGAATGGACGCATGCGTGAGCGGGATGCAAGGGTCATCTTTCGGCAGCTGGTCTCGGCCATTCAGTATTGTCATAGTAAATTTGTGGTACATCGCGATCTGAAGGCTGAGAATCTGCTGCTTGATCAGCACATGAATATCAAGATTGCGGACTTTGGCTTTGGCAACACCTTTGATCCAAATGCGCAGCTGGAAACATTTTGTGGCAGTCCTCCCTATGCCGCACCGGAACTCTTTATGGGCCGCAAGTATGCGGGACCCGAAGTGGATGCTTGGTCATTGGGCGTGGTGCTCTACACCCTGGTCAGTGGTTCCCTGCCCTTCGATGGAGGCACGCTGAAGGAGCTGCGTGAGCGTGTGCTACGCGGCAAGTACCGTGTGCCCTACTATATCTCCATGGATTGCGAGAATCTAATGCGCAAATTTCTCGTTCTCAATCCAGCGAAGCGTACCACCTTGAACGCTGTCATGGCTGACAAGTGGATCAATATGGGCTATGAGGAGACGGATCGACTGCGGGCATTTCGTGAGAAGCCCATGGAGCTGCAGGACTCTGTGCGATTGGAACTACTGGTCAATATGGGCTACAAGCATCGAGATATAGACGCGTCCCTGAAAAGTCAACTCTTTGACGATATCTATTGCACCTATATGCTGCTGTCAGTGCCCAAGCCACGTGCCTCCCGCCAGACAGCATCGGATCAAGCAACATCTGAGAGTTCCCCAGCCAACACGCTGCCTGTTGCAAGCTGTAGCCAGGTAACGGTGCCACTGGACAAGAGTCTTTCCACCACGAATCGTCCCCTGCCACCACGCGTTGCCAATGCCCTGGCTGCAACACCGACCACAAATCCGCCTCCCATTGCAGCGCCACCAGCTAAGCCCACACGTCGCACCACCGGTCGCAAGCCATCCTCTACAGTCGCCAGTGCCAGCATCACACCTGGTCGGAATCGCTCCCCGCAGACGCCGCAGAGCAAGCGTGCAGGTGGCTCCAACGGCAGCGGTTCCGTTGATGTCAAGCCCACACTACTGAGCGCCCAGCGTCAATTGGCCCAGACACAGAAAATGGCCAATACACCGCAACGCTTTCATTACCAGGGCTCTGGGCGAAGGCCGACGACGGTCTATGAGAAGGCGGAGCCTAGCACACCCACATCGAGCCAGCAAGTGCCCAAGTCACCCACGGATGGACGTCTGCATGAGCGTCTACAGATTGCCAGTGGCCAAGCGACTGGCTCCTGCTCTACGGCCAGTGGCACGCCCATGCCAACGTCCATCCCTGCCGACAAGTCTTCCGATAAGCCATTTACGCGCAGCAATGTTGCACGTGCAACGTTCCACTTTGGCCAAGGGCGCAGCACTAAGCATGGGCGTAATGCCCTTGCCAGCGAAGAGGAGGGTTACCAGGCACCTCCCCTCTCCGCAGATGACACAAAGCCCGCCTCCCGTGTCGGTTTCTTCTCAAAGCTAACAGCGCGCTTTGGTCGCCGTGTGATTCAATTGAATGAGAAGGATGCCTCCGAGCAGCGCAAGAATCTAACCAAGTAGCCCCCATAGTATATAGAGATGCAAAAAAAAATGTCACCTCAAATGTCACCAAGTACAAAAAAAGTAAAAAAAAAAGAAGAAGAAGAGAAATGGCTTAATAACATGTGGAAAAAGTAACGTGAAAATTTGTTAACTGCTCTTTAGAACTATAAGTGATAGTAGAGTATATATAGTTTGTATATTTTATAGATCGAACAAAACAAAACATACATAATTACTGCAATAAAAATTAATTCAACTTAAATACAACAAATGTTCTCTAATATTCAAACAATGCACAGAAATTTATTTAGTTAATATTTTCTCTATTTGTTCTATTGAAATGGAAGTTGTTTAGCTAAATAAAATTGAATTTTTCCAGACTTACAAATAATTTGTTACTAGTTAGCATAAAGTTAAATTTAAAGCGCATTTTAACTGAATTTCTGCTCAAGTTTAAAAATTAGGAATTTTATTCAATACAGTCTTAAAATAAAACCATGAGAAATTTAAAATATATTTTGAGCCTCGAAATTTGATAAAGAATTTTTAAATTGATTTTTTAAATTTATGAAATTTATTTCAGAGTCAGAATAGAAATCGAAATGTATTTTTATTGAAATATATTAAAGCTAAACGATAGCTATTTCAAAACCATTTAAACTATCGATAATTCAACACTTTTCGTACTTTTCGCCTTCTGCATTTCTAATTGGAACTACATTCCTAATGCCTGTTAAGAGTCTTTTAAAGCCCTGTGTTCCATAGTCATCAATAATTGAAAATTCTATTTATTAGAAAAACTCTGAACTTATTTTGATAGCTATTTCAAATCCATTCAAACTATCGATAATTCGGTACCTTTAACTAGGTTCTACCTTTCTGTATTTCCAATCGAAATTATATTCTTAATACCCGTTAAATAGTCCTGTATTCCATAGTCAACAATAATCGAAAAGACTTTTTATTAGAAAAACTCAAAACTAATTGATAGTCATGGAAAACCAACCAAACTATCGATAATTCGACACTTTTTCCACTTCTACACCTTCTACATTTCTAATTGGCATTATATTCTTAATACCTATAAAACTGTACAGTGACTGCAACTTTTATTCGCACAGCAATTTCAAGTCGCGTGTTGCCTTCACATTAAGTTGCTGTGGGAATAGCTGAAGGGGTGGCAAGGGGTCTAACCAAAAAAAAAAAAACAACTGGAAAACACGAAACCGCAATCATTTTGCACTTTTTAAAATTTGTTAAACAGCAATAACAACAACAGCAACAGCAACAGCAACAACTTGGTTGGGTCAATCATTGGCGTAGGCGTCGAGGAGCGGAAGGAAAAGGCGTTCACATTGCCATCAACATATCCCAATCGCCGGCACATAACAATATCCGGGAAATTCAGCAAAAAGGGCGCCGACTTTATGGTGGGAACTGGGAACTGCTAACTGAAACTTATACTCAACCAACTAAACTAAGGGTGGCTAAGGACTTTGGGCTTATTGGACATTCATTGAAAGCGGAAGTAGAGCGTTTAATTTGGACGGAAGTGTTTGACGGGTGGAGGGGTGTGTGAGGTCAACAGGTAAAAGGTCGCACATAAATTATGCATATTAGAGAATAATGCATTAAAATGCATTTCCAGCAGCAAAATTCAGATAAGATTCAACCAGCTCCGAAATGCAAATAGAGACGAGCTCCATATATATATTTGCCTGGAACTGGAGACTCAATGGGTTGGAGCATTGGGACTGTGTTTGCCCCAATGGGTAACCACAAATTACGCTGATGTGGGGCGATAAAACTCGAAATAATACTTGAAGCGAATAAAGCAAATAAATGTGGCTATAGTACAAACAATGAGAGTCAATATTTTAACTGGAAACGCGCGCGACTATTGATTAGATATAGTTACAGATATATATAGCCGCAATCGCTGTTTATCAAGGATTGGAGTGTGCACAAGATTTGTCTAATGCAGATATGACAAATGGTGCCGGCAATCAGTACACACACTGTGATTAGATAACCCATTAAAAGTGAAATAACCAGACATACTTATATTACACTTAAACTGCCATTAAATATTCAGGTACTAATAGTACGCCTTCCCAAATATATATATATATACTCGGAAGCGCCAATAAGAAGGCGTCTACACAATCAGCAACGTCTTTGCAGGAAAACAAAGGATAATTTGTGGTAAAACTCTTATAACGAGCATGTAAATGAAACTGAAACCCACAAAACACAGTCAAATATAAATAAAACAAATATTAACAAAAGAACATGCGGATTACAAGGCAACTTACGAAAGGACAACGTCTTTGCTACAGGACACTCGAGCAAACTAATTGAGGGTGGAATTTTTGTCTTTAGAATTGGCCCTCAAGTGCCTGGCCAACGCCTTGAGTGTGACTTGTGGGTCCTTTGCCCACAAAAATTATGTCAATAGCCCCCGGAGCAAAAGTTTTTTGGGTACTGTCGAGATTTTGTAGTGTCCTGTGTATGTCCTGTGTGTGGGTGACAATAGATTTTCTCCAAGCTTTCAACTGTCGCCGGATTTTACCTTTTTTTCTTGGCGCTTTTCATTGTTTGACTTGGGTAAATATTTCAAGAAATGCTAGAAGAAAGCATAAATAAGTGTGGCCAGCTTAAGCGGCTGTTTAATGTCAAGTGGGGTCGATGTCGACGTTGATTTTGATGTTTTCCAGTTGTTTTGATTTCTTTTGACTTTTTTATGTCCTTTTTTTTTGCGGTTGTTTAAGAACATTTTTCCACCAGTTGCCCTTTGGGGTCGCTTGGCATTGTGCATTTCTCGCCAGCCAATTAGTTGAATTTGTTTTCTCAGAACGATTTTACTACCCTATGCTACTTAAGAGGCATAAGGTAATTATAAAGTATTTTTTCTTTGAATTTTTAAAGAAAATTAAGTTAATTTTGATCAGTGTTAAGAGGCGAGGCGATGAAGTTATATAGTCGTGTCCTTTGGGACCTCCAATTGGAAATAAATATCTCTTCCAGATTTTCCTAATTATAACCAAAGAAAAAGGTTTTTTTTTTGACTTAAAAAGAAGATAAATTTTGGGGAATAATAACATTATGCACAATTTTTATATGTTGAAAAATATTATAAATTAAATAATTATATGTTTAATATTACTGCATACTTGAAATTTATAATAAAATAATTATATATTAAATATTACTGCTTACTTGAAATTTTCAGATAACCCACAAAATCTGCAGTTAACAGGTAATAACACTTTTTGTGGCAAAGGTATAATATTTTTCCAGATACATTGTAAAAGGAGATAAAACGACCTTTTAAATGATATGTATAAATCAATATTAAATATTTAGTTTTTGTCAAGATATAGGCCTGTCAATCTAGCATTTTTTTAAATTCATAACATTTTTTTGACTTTGATCGCCATTCAGTAAAAAACTTTCCTTTGCACTAATTTTTTAAAATTTTTTTTTAAATGTTTCCAATAAATTCTGTATACAACAACGTTTATTTGAACTAAATTGGTTGAGAATTAACAAATTTGCGATCAAATAAATATAGAACAAATTTATGTCTAGCGTTTTTTTTATTAATAACACTGTCAGCTGAACAATTTTCACTAGCGCTAAAATTATTATTTTTTGGTTATCTTAAGGTTTCTAATACCAAAAAAAATTTGTAATAATTTTTTTTATGTTAAAACAGATTTTTGTTAAATATTTTAACATATTTTTTGAATTTTTTGGATAGGCTTATGTATTTGCGCTTTATTTACGTATAACTTAACCTATTTAAAAAATTTATACATCAATAAAAAGCTTCTAAATAGCTGTAAAATATGACACACTTGGTGGAATATCAATTAAAGCTACCTATTCAATAAACTCTATTCAAAAGTGCGCATAAATTCGGCTTATATTTTGTGTCCATGGCAATTTCTTGTTACTTTCTCAAGCTTCCCTTAATTAAGGCTGAGCATATTTTAGCTTCTTTTGGTACGCCTTAGTTTTACAACTATTTTGTCTCATTTTCTGCCTGACTTGAGCGTTTAATAGTTTACAGTTTTTTTTTTTTTGGTTTGGTATAGTTTTAGTTTTAACATATTCCCTTGTGGGTTGCGCCGCTTTCTTGCTCAAGTTGGAGAAAGTTTTTCTTATTGGAAAGGGTTCGAAACTTTGCTAGTCACATTGTGCGTCCTCAGGCTGAAGGCTGACTCTGCTGGATTTCTTTTTTGTGGTCTTCTGGCAGTTAATCAATTTTTTTTATTTTTTAGCCCTTTTTTATAGCTTGTAGAAAAGTTTATTAGAGAGGCAAGAGTCTGTGGTTTGTTGTTGGCCAAAAACTTTTAATTAAGAAAACCTTGAAGTGATTTATTGATTAGCTGTCTGTGGCCGTCTAAAAAAACCTCCCCCCCAACCCCATAAGTGAATAGCCAATGAAATTTCGAGTCGACTTGCAACTTAATCAGCGCTGTGAGCGTCGGCCAATGCGTTTAATGAAAGATAAGTGACTGGCGAGGCCTGTGGGTGACGGGGGGCGAGGGCTATAGAAACTGTAACTAAATCAAAGAGGGGGTAAAGAGGCAGCCAAGCGTCGACGAGGCAGCAAATACGAAACGCGGCGAAATCAATTGAAGAAAACGAGGAGGAGACACATTGGCGTAGGTATGGGGGGGATCAACTAGAAAGCGGCTACTCCCATGTCACGTCTCGTTTCGCTAGTGATTCGCCGAGGCGCGCTGCTTATGGAAGCGCAAAGAAATACACCCACTACACACACACACACACACACAGCATAAAATCACCGTCACAGTCTGCTCATAAAGCGTAACGAAACTTTGGAAAAACAAACAAAAAAATAAAACAACTTTAAATACATTACCAACTGTTGAGCATTATTACAATTTGAAGCTCTGTCTCTTTTGCTGGCCAATGCGCAGCAAGAAAACCAGCTCATAAAATGGCGCCTATTTCCGGTGTGACCAGGTATTGCTCCCTCCGTTCAAAACTTGACCTGTGCCGCACATTTTACGCCCGGCGTATTCCCCGCCCAACAATCTTTTTAATTTGAAATTATTGTACAAAGATAATCAGCACCAGAAATCAGTGTGTACTTTACCCCCTCCCCGCCAACCCTTCGAGTTGTGCACAGTTCTTGAAGCGGAAGTGTTGGAATTGGTAAGGGCCAGAACAAAAAAGCGGAACTACTCTTGAAAGATTTGTGTGTGGACATTGGGTCCACCTTCGCTGACACTTTGTCCCGTGCTCTGTTGTGTATATCTACGGCTTTTCAGCAGCATCGACAACAGCAACCTGTGCACAGGTGTACAGTGGGACCTAGGGGCAATTATTGCTACATAAATTATAGCCATTAATTCTATATATATATGGTAAATAAATGGGGAGAGCGATTTGGTTGTTAAACCATAGATTGTTGGCAATTTTTATTTATCAAGGATATACTATAATAATGTTCAAGAATATTACTTGTATTAAAAATGTGGCTTGACTTAATTTGATTTTCGATTTTCTTATTTTTTTTTATATGAAAAGTATACAGTATTTGATGCCAAAATAAAGTTAATTAAATAACCTTTCGAAAAAGTAAAAACTTGTCTGTTCAAATAATGCTTACACATAAATAAAAGCGATCGGAATTTGTACTATAAAAAATAGAACTGGCCAAGCCAATTAATAGAGGTTTGCGGTGTATATAAGCATTTCTTTGAATAATAAATAAATAATAAAATTGAAATAATTGCAATTTATAAAATAATAATTTAATAAATTCTTCTTTCTCTTTAAATACATTTAAACATTAAATTCAATAATATACTTCGAATAATCGCTTTTTATGAAATATTAATTTAATAATTTATTTCCTATGTCTATTAATATTTTTTTAATAATAAAACTTATTCATAGATGTTTGCTAAGAATTTTTTGATATTATTATTACTATAAGTTCTCTAGCCATATCGTCTAAATACGAATTAAAATCTTATTAAAATCTTTTTTTTATTCTAATTATATTAGAAATAAAACTTATTATCCAATTTTAAACAGTGAACCATTCTTATGAAATAATAATTTAATAATATATTTTCTTTCTCTATTAATAATTTTTTAATAATAAAACTTATTCATAGATGTTCGCTAGCCATATCAGCTAAATACGAATTAAAAATCATATTGAAACAATTTTTATAATTCTAATTATTTAGAGATAAATCGTATTACCCAGTAAACCATTTTAATGAAATAATAATGTTAAATTTATTTACTTTCTCTATTCATATTTTTTTAACAATAAATCTTATTTATATATGTGTGCTAAGAGTTTTAAATATTATTATTACTATTAGCTCTAAAGCTCTATCGGCTAAATACTAATTAATAATCTTATTAAAGCAATTTGTATAATTCTGATTAGTGTTAAGATAAAACTTATTACCCAAATTTAAACAGATTCAAAATCATTTTAAAATCAATTTTTTAATTAATTCCTGGTAATTATTTTGGTTATTTAAGTCAAATGTTCCACAGTGCGACATCCATCGACGGCATCGGAACTTTGCTTCATGGACAACGATTTTACCTTTTACTGTTTTTTGGTTTCTCGCATATTATTAACTTTTTTTTTGTCTTTTTTTTGTTTTTTTAATATGTATTTATGTCGCGTTCCCCCTTTTGTTGTTGATATCGGGCTTGGTGCGTGCTATATGGCTAGTTGCCTTTACGACTTGTCCATGTGGCAGGGTGTAAGTTCTGTTTTTCAGGGTGTGCCACTTGTTGGTGCTGCACGTGGAAAATTGAATATGCCACGTTGTGCTGCAAGTCAGTTTAAAGCTATTAAGCTTCCGCCTTGCTTATGCAATATAATGTCAAGTTCTACACTTTTCAAATAAATATACTATGAGACTCTAACGAGTTAACGCCAAATTGTACCAGTAGAGTCCAGTGTAATGCGATGCTTCAATGATTTTGCCATGTGAGACATTCTAAATGCGAACATGGTCAGTGGTCAGAGTCTGGCTAGAGATCGGACTCGAATCTAGAACCGAATCGGAATCGAATTCAAAATTGACAAACTGCACGCCAAGTGCTCGTGCTTCCGGTTGAGGTTATGAGGGTTGGGCGTATTTTAAAAATGATCTTGGGTACAGCAGGTTTTTTTTATTAAGTTTGTTTTAGAAGGGGGTGAGATGCATTTTACAAATTTAAAAAATATATATTTCTATAAAGTATATATATATCTTTCATAAGTATTATTGGATTTAAGCTGTTTTAATAGAAACTGTTATTGGCGTGATGCAGTATTCAAATATACAAATGCATATGTAAAATTATTTATTAAATTAACAAAATATTTTTGGTAATTTTAAAATTCTAAAAATGTCTAAAATTGTATATATATATATATATATATATATATATATATATATATATATAATAAATAATAAATTAAACATTATTGTAAGCATTAATTTTAAATATCCTTGAATGTCTAAAATTATGTTTTTAATAAACTATTATTGTAAGATTAAATTTTAAACATCCTCGGATATAAGAAAATAATTAAATTACTACAACTTCCGAATTTAATTAATTTATTTGGCATTGAATTTATGCTTTAAATTGCTATTTATGCAATTTATCACAGGCTTGTTAAAATTATTAACTTATTTTTCAATATTTACAAAATGTATTTTATTTTTTTATTATTTTTTTATTTATTTAAAAATTAGAGCTGACTTGTTTGATATAAGAGATTATTAAGTTTTGCTAGAATTTATAGACAAAATTATATGTTGAAAATAATAATATTAAAAAATAATATAAGAAGTTTTACATATATTTAATCACATAATATTTATTTTCGATTAAACAAAAATTAATGAATTAAAAAAACAGAGTTAAAAAAAAAGAATTAAAATAAACAGAAGATTTATATATATAATATAATAATATAAATAAAAATATAATAATTTAAGATTTGTTGCATTTGATAATTTAAAATGAATAATCTCTACTACGATACGTGAAAACAAAAATAATTAAGCAGAAAATATTGTTTCGTTTTAATAGGGTTTGTTTTTATTCATATAAAAAATATTTCCTTATTTTTTAATTATTTAGTCTTAATTTTCATTATTATATTAGATTATCTGTTCACACCAGATATTTCATTTGATTTTACTTCGATTTAAGTATCAATTCCATATTAACTGTTCCATAATAATATGTAAATGACAAATCTGATATCAGAAAAGATCGAAATCATGTAAATATATGATAAAATAAATTATAATTAAATTAAATATATACACCAAATTTTTAGTCAATATAAAAAAATGTAATCTCAAAATTTCTATTTAATTTATAAGCAATTTTTCATTGATTTCTAATTTTTCAATACAATCAGAGGCAATTTGTGTGTTTCAACAAAATCAATTTATAGAATTCATCTCCAAACGTTTATATATATTTATCTTAAATTAAATAAAATTCAAGGGTATTTAGACGTTGAATTTTTGTTGAATTGGTGCCAAGTTACCCTAGACTTTTGTATGTTCGTGTCCGTGTGTGTGTGTGCTAATTTGCGGTTGTAGCTCTGTGTGTCTATCTCAGCTCGCGTTTGAATTTCTAGATACTAGATACACAGTTAGATAGATGCTTCTATACGTACTTAGTCGATGTCGTACTCATGCATGGCGCGCACCAAATACGAAATAAATTACACTTGATTATCTTGTTGCTCAACTGTTTGTTGCCACAGTCCACACATGTCCAAAAATATAAATACAATCTCACAGATACACAGATACACTGGCACAGGCACAAGTGTAGAGAACTGAGCTGGACTGTTGGGTTGATATTCTACAAGTCATTTGCTGACTTAATTTCCAAAGCGCGATCGTTTGAGCTACGGGGTGGGGGCAGGGAGATCGGATCGAAACGGAACGGAACGCTAAAAAGCGTAGATAGTTACGGGCTAGTCGGGGGTGGGCATTGGGGTTACGGCTTCTGCTCAGCGAGGCGTGCAACTTTATCCAACGCTCAAGTGAGCGTTTGCCATTGGCCATTGGTCAAAGCTCGAGTGAGACCCAGACTTTTGATATAAGTGTATGTATGTATGTATGTATATGTGTGTGTGTGTGTGTGTGTGTGTGTGTGTGTGTATGTGTGTGTGCTTTATTTAATTCTAGATAATCATAACGACTTGTTGCTGTAGTTTAGCATTAGCAGATGATGCCTATGTCTGTGTCGCTGTTCTGCTTTTTTTATAGGGTAATTTTCTTTTTGCAATTGAATGAATTTGCGTTGTAGTCGCGTTTTATTGTTTAGTTTCAATAAAAGATTACTCGGCATACAGATGGACGATGTTAGATGTGTATTTAGATGGTTGCGCTTAGCTGCAGCTACAACGAACACGAGGCTATTAATGCCAGAATTTTCACTTCCGTTCTTAAAACGATTTCCGGTCTCGCATTTTCAAAGTTGTCAGTGCATGGCGACCAGTCGAAACTTTCCACATGACAGGGGGTGAAACTGTCGCTGTGCTAAATATTTTATGGCTAAAAACTTTCTTAACGCCGTTGAAACTTTAGGCAAAAGGCGCTCCGTACATTGTGGGCTGGGCGGGCATTGTGTGCGCCTAAAAGTCAACTTTAATTTACATTTTTCATAAGTAGCCTTAGGTGCACTTACTTAGGCCGACATAAGAGCCGTCGAGAAAACAGCAGCAGCAGTAAAATTAGAACTTGTTGTTGCTGTTGCTGTGTTGCACATGGCAAATATGAAAAGAAAACTGGCAAAAGTAGCAAAGCAGCAGCCTCAGCACACAAAGCAAAAGGGAGGGGAAGTGGCAACACACATATGAGCAACAGAAGGCTGCAACAGGAGCAGCAGCAGGAGCGGTAGCATGAGCAGGATTCATGACTCAAGCAGCCAGGCCAAAGTTGGGCATTCGTTGTTCAAATTAAACAAAACACACACACTGCAATAGCAACAACAACAAGCCAGAAGCACACAAAGTTCACAATAAAGAAAAAATAGAAAAAATGTAAGGCAACGGAGACATTTGATAGACTTTAAGATACGTTTTTTTTTTATAAAGAAAAGAAGGTAATTTAAATGTAAAAAACAAAAAAGAAATATAATTTAAGATACGTTTTATTTTACAAAGAAAAGAAAAAGAACGAACTGCTAAAAAAAAATAAAAGATAATTACATTTTCGATTTAATTTGTGTAAAATCTTGTTTTGTTAAATTAAAAATATATTAGAAAGTACAACAAATATATTTTGTATTTTTGTAGTTTTTTAAATTTGTTTAATTATTTATATTTTAGTGGTGACCTTAATATTTTCGTTAATATTGTTGTAAATATATGGGATTAAAGAAAAAAGAATAAAGAAAAAACTGTTGTTTATATTTAAAAACCTAATTTGACCTCGAGCCGGCTAAATAGAAATATCTTATTTATATTTTATTTATTTTATTTTATTTGAAATTCTGTTTTTTTTTTGGTTTTTTAAATTAATTTCACGCACTTTTATTATTTAAAAATTGTTTGCTAATTATAATAATTATTACATATCTATGTTTAACTTATATTAATTGTGCACCTTTCTGCAATGTACTTTTATTTGTTAGCAGATTAAAATAAAAACACACGATTTTATATTTTTTAAATATAAAATATTTAAAAAAAATATTAAAAATGCAATGTCAGATTTATTTTATCTGCAAGAAATGCTTGAGCAATGTTTTGTTAAACACATTTCATTAAAATGATGTAAAAATTATGAACGATTGTAGTGAGAAAAAAATGAATAAAAAATATATATAGTAAAGCTGATAGATTTATGTGTATTAACCTTTATATTTGTGACAAAACATAATGCATAATATATTAAAGACTTAGTCCAGTTTATAATGTTCTAAAAAAAATGTCAAATGTAGTATAGTATATAATATTTAACAAATTGATTTATGAATCGCTTAACAAAATAATTTAATTCGTAACAAATTAAAAATGCAATTTAAACTTAAGAAAACAATTTATAATAAAAGTGAAATATTTGAAAAAATTATAAATTAAAGATGCAATTTCAACTTATTATATATATTTGAATTAATTATTTATATTTTATTTTATTTATTTTTTTTATTTCATTTATATTATATTTTTTTTTTTATCAGTTTGAAATGCTTCAGCAATGTGTGCAATATTTTGTTAAGCAAATTTAATTTAAGTGATTCACAAAATGAATATGAAATATTGATAAAACTTGCACTGGAAAAATTTATAAAATTGAAATTGAATTATTGTTGACAGATTTATTATTGAATTATTGCTGATTCATTTTATAGCCAAATATTACGCGGAAAATAATTAACACTCATTAAAGTTTAAAAGTTTCTAAAACATATGTCATATTGTCCGCAGTATACACTTAATATAATATATACTAATCTCTTAATATAAAGACGTATAAATTGCTGTATCAAGTTCTTCATAAATTATTCATTCTATGTGCCTAAACAAATGTACCTTAATTTCATTTAACATAGGGTATGTAGAAAATGTAGAAATCAAAAAAACTCATTTACACGGCAGCAACTTGCGTTGAGGAGCAACAACAACAACAACAATAATAACAACAACAACAATACAGCAAAACAGAAAGAATAATAATAATAACGAGACCTAACCCGGGTTGGGTTGGATCTGGGGCTAGGTGGCGATGCTTAAGACTTGTTTCCTTGTATTTTGTCATTTAAGCTGAAAATAATTGCAACTGCTTGTAAATTGTTGCACGGCGGCAGCAGCAGCAGCAGCAGCAATAACAGCAACAACTAACTGCGTTTGCTGTCAGCATAAGGATAACATGAGGCATCATTACACACACACACACACACACACATATAGACAGGTAGAGACACTGCCACACTCATACAGTTGCAACTTCAGCAATTTCCGCTTCCGTTGCTGTTGCGTCTGCCTCAAGAGGCGGCGCCTACTTCAAAACCCCCCAAACCCTAACCCCTTTCCCTTAGTCTTAGTCTTCTTAGTCAGCGTCAATTTTTATGCCACACATATTGCCATAGAAAGATAGAGAGAGAGAGAGAGATAAATGAAAAGAAATGGCAGTCAACGTTGCGTTAAGAGTAACTAAAATTAAAACGGACAGAGGCCAGAAGACTCCGCCCCCGCCCCGTCCTGCCCAGTCTTGTTGCAACATCAACGTCATTTTTCTTTGCCATTTCATCTTAAGTAGCACACAAATAAGAGTAAACAAAAGCAAACAAAACTGTTGAGGAGTGAGAGCTTACAAAGGCAATTCTCCTCTCTATATATATAACATACAATATATGTAGATTGCAGGATTCCTTGCCGTGTGTGTATGTGTGTGTGTGTTGACTTTCTAATTAAAAAATGAAGTCCACTCGAGCACAAAAGCGTTTCATTTGGCAGAAGAGTTTTGGCTCTTTGGTCAGTCTGATTTGTGTATGAAGAGTATGAGTTGGCCTTAAAGATATTACTTACCAAAATTTAAGCGGCTTTCTCATTGGATAACTTCTCGATATGGTGTAACCTGTAAATAGAAAGCAAACAATTGCACAGGGCGCAAAAGAATTTTAAGATTAGTAATTTGTACTTTCATTTGGCGATTTTAAAGCTGTGAATAAGAAAAAAATGTATTAAGAAGGATTGTGTTTGAAGTTGGGCCAAAATAACTAAGCGATTGGAAATTGAGACGTAGCTAAAATCTGGCCTAAAGAACAAACTATTTTGTAATTAATAAATTATTAAAACTTTTATAAATTGATCAAGTTAATATTTATATGCCACTGGGCATTTATTTATGCTGCAATTATGGTAAGCAGCAAGACAATTAAACAAAAATAATAATAAAAATTTATTAATACTAAAACAAAAAGTTTTTCAGCTGCACAAATTAGTAAAAATTAATTTCTTAATTTATTAAAATAAAACAAAATTCTTGCTGCTTTTCTATTGAGTTTATTCAGATTGCTAAGGCAAACTTTCAAATTTTTAATTGTTTGTATCTCAAAGATATTTAACTTTTTTATGCTACACAGTAAATAGGGGCTTAAAAATATTTCTGAATTTGTAAATTGTTCTGTTTGTTTAAAACTGGGGCTATGATTTTTTGATCAAGTATTTGTATATTAAAAATTGTTCAGTTTTTTATAGTTTTTGTTTGGATTTCTTGTTTTTTTTTTTTTGGTTTTTTTTTGCACCAATACCATTTGCGATATTTTACCCTTAATTAAAGATTACATAGCCATTGGCGAATTCGTGGAAACTGTGCTGCGCTTCAGCGTGGGCAGCTGGCGGACCCAGCGGCGCTGCCTGAATGCCGCCATGTTGCCCCCATGGACTGGACACTGGCCAGAGTCAGTGGCAGTTGCAGTTGCAGTTGCAGTGGCAACAGCTTTTGGACTTGAGGCGAACGTTGCTGTTGGCGTTGATGGTGGCACATTTTGTAGCTGGCTCGTTTGAACACAAAAATTTGCAATTTAATTTATTTTTTTTTTTTGAGGCAGGTAGCACACGAAACAATTTTTTTTTTAATTTTTATTTTTTTGGGGCATGTGGCTTGGCTTTGGGGTCAACACAAAAGCACTGAAGCGCTGCGGGCAACTGAGGAGGGTCAAGAGCGGGCGTCACTAAACACTTTTTGTTTTGTTGTTAACTTTTTTGAATATTTGAAGTGGCAACATAAATAATTTCATTTAAGGCACAGCCGCGTTGAATGCTACATTTTAGACGTTTTGCTTGTTGCTGTCACTTCACACACTGCCGCAAAATTGGCTACACATTTTGGTTATTTTACAACATCTTTAGTATAATTCACATTTCTTTTTTTTTAATAATTATTTTTATGTTTAAGTTTAGGTTAAAGGTTGTACAACCTCCTTAATATGTTTTATATCATTTTTGAAATTTTGTTTCGTTGCCGCAGCGCTTTTAAAATTGTTATTGAATTTTAGTTTATTTTTTTAAATTGTATTTTTGATTTCTGGAAATTTATGCGTTATTTGTTTTCGAAATAAATTTGGAATTTCTATAGATAATTAAAAGAATTAGTTGTTAGAATAAAATATAATCAGTTGCAATAGCTGCTAAAAAAATAAAGAAACAATTTTCGATTTATTTTTTACAAGTAAAATCTTGTTTTTCTTTTTGAATAAAATAAAAAATATTTTTTTTTTTTGCAATTTTTCTTATTTATTTTATTTATTTATTTTATTGTTAAGTGCTGTTTTCAGTTTTAGTTTAATTATTTTAATTTATTTTTTGGTTTAATGTCACGCACTTTTATTTTTATTTAAAATATTGTTTACTAATTATCACATAGTTTTGTTCAACTTATATTAATTATGCACCTAATATTTAATATTTTATATATAAATGCACTTTTGTGCTAATTATTAATTGTTAACAGCTTAAAATAATAACAAACAAGATTTGTAGACTTTAATATTTGAGATTTGAGGCCAGAACACGTCTTGAGACAAGTGTGTCCTTCGACAATGTCCTGTCACGTACCCACGAAGTGGTTGCTGCGTTTGCCGAACTACAACTGACTATCTGACTGACCAACTGACCAAAGTCTGGCTGCCTTTCTAACTGCCTTCATGGCTGCTGCTGCTACAATTGCTGCTGCAGATGTTGCTACTGACTATGTTGCTGTTGCTGTTGCTGTGGCAAGGGAAGGCCACGACGCTGACGCTGCGAGCCAAGACGATCGAATGTCTCACAAGAAACGAAGGCCAAGTGCTTTTATATTCGTGTGTGCTTGTGTCTGTGTGAGTATTTATATAAAATTAGGCATATCTATGTGTGAATACCAACTATATAAGTATGCGTGTGTATGTGTGTGTGTGTGTGTGTGCTAAATCCAAAAACCACAGCCACAATTTGCTGACTTAGATAAAGAGCGCTGCGGCGAATCGAAGGCGCTCCTCTTTGCCGGCAACTTGCTTTGAGAGTTTTAGATAATTTCCGGCCAAGTTTTTGCTCTGACAAAGTCAAGACGCAGTTGCTGCCAATGCGCAGCAAGTAGCATGTAGCACGTAGCATGTAGCAAGCAGCAAGCGTAACTGCGTGACAGCTTGTCGTATGCGCAATTTTGCCCACCACCAATGCCAGCAACAGTCGCAAGCTTTGGTGTGTGTGTGTGTGTGTGTGCGTGTTGTGTTGTGTTTGGCTCTGTGTGTGGTTGCCGCTTTGGTTGGCTAATCGAGCGCCTAGCTGCCGAACGCCTATATGTATGCAACAAATAAACTCAACTCAACTCCAAAATTTCAAATTTCAGCGACGACTACAACTTGCACGTACCACAAACAGCAGCGAAACATTTCGATTTATGAATTATTAAATTATTAATATTATTTATAATTTTTTTTATTTTTTTATGTTTTTTTTTAATATATAGACAATTATTTGTTGAAGTAATTTAATTATATATAATTATTGAATTTATTTTGTTTTTTTTTACAAATTGAAATTGATTTAGCAGTTGCTTATGCACTGTATATTTTCGCAAGTTGTCTTTAAAATATTTCGAATTTATATTTGTTGATTATTTTATTTTATTTTATTTTTTTTTTTTATAATTTAATTTGAATAATTGTATGCATTTTTACACAAAGTCGAGGAGGCGCTCGTCAACGTCGTCAGTCAGAAGACATAAACGCCAAGTAAAACCTCTGCCAGCGCGCGTGACTAGGAACGTACTGAATTTTGTATTCTAGAATATAAAAGTAAAATGCTTGGCTTGGCTAAATGCCGAAAACCCAAAGACCAAGGCGCTGCTGCAGCAACTGCTGCTGCGACGTCAACGCTGTGCCCACATAAGTGTGCTACACTTTCTTGCAAGCAAGCAGCAACGTCGTCGTCGTTGTCGTTGTCGTTGCTTACTTGCTGGCTTGCTTGCTCCTACCTACGACTGCTTGCTGGCTTGTTTTTTCTATATACACACACACACACACACACACACACACATGTACGAAGAGCGCATTTAAATATATGTAGTATATCTATATAATAATATATATTATTTATATATGTATTAGGCGGCGTCGCAGTAGCAGCAGCAGCATCAGCAGCAGCAGATAATTTCCTATACGCAGGCGGCAGTAAGTGTAAGTAAGTGTGCGCTTGCTCACATACACACACACACATACCTAGACGAAGAAACAGTGCAAGGAAAGAGCCGATGACGAAGCGTCCTCACGACCGAGGCGACGATTGAACCGACGAGCACGAACGGCGAGGCGAACCGTACGCGCGCGTAGCTTAAGATGAACTAGAAGAAGCAGGCAGCAAGCAAGCAGCAGGCCTGTTACAGAGAGACGCACTCACACACACACTAACACACACACACACAGACAGACACCCGCACAAGCCGAAGCCCGAAGGATAACGATAACGAGCATGGCGCCGATGTGTTGCTGCTGCTGCTGCTGTTGCTGTTGCTGTTGCAGGCTAATGTAATGCACTCACACATTGGCAAGCAGGCAACTGGAGAGAGGACGCAATTAGAAAGCAATGCCGCACGAAGCAGCCGAAAATGTTGTTGCCACAACACGAAGCACAAAGGCTGTGCAATCTTCGTGTGTTGCCGTTGCCGGAGAGCGAAGAGCAAGGGAGAGAGAGCGCGAGAGCGAGAAAAGAGGATGCAAATGTGTTAGGAAGTGAATTGTCTGAATGTGAAAGGAGAAGTCAATGGCAGGAGCAAGCAGTGGGATATATCTTGTTGTTGTTGATTTCTCCTAATATCCTTTCATATTTTAACACACATTTTTCTTACCAGTTCGTGGAGTTTCAGAGCATCACGTGTGTCAATTTGGTGTAAAAATGCAAATTTGTTTTTTTCTGATTTCGTGTTTCTCGCGATTTTTTGTCGTATAAAAAATACATATATACAAATAATAATAATAATACGTATATACTTATAAAAATGTTGCCAACAATCTTTTTTGCTTTGTACTTTAGATTTTACATTTTACATTTGAATTTCGTATTTTGTAGTGTTTTGTTTTTTTTGTGTCCTTTTTTGTTTTTTGTTATTTATTTTTTGTTTTGTTTTTTTTTTTATATACCAAACAAAAATATTTATGACTTTTTTTTTTGAGCGTTCAACGTAAATGCAAACAGTCAAAATTAAATATATTTGGGAAAAGTTGAGAGTTTCTTCTGGTAGCTTGTCGAGATCGAGTTTCTGTGATCGAAATAGCAATTGTAAATTGTTCCGACTTTTTTTTTTTGTTTACGTTTTCGATTTTCAAAACCGGCAAAATTTTTGCTACAATTTATTTTGTCTTTTTGTTTTATTTTTTTTGATAAACTTCTTTTCTGAAAATTGTTTTGGCTTTTGTTGTTGTTGCTTATTTTCGAGGATAGAGTTCGATATATGTATATATACTATATATATAAATATATATATATATATGACTGTACAATATACACATATGAATAATTTTTATATGATTTTGTTGCTTTTGGTTGATTGTATTTTGTTGTTTTTGAGTGCACGCAAAATTAATACTTAAAAATAAATGAAAACGTAATTGAAAAATCCGAAAATAAAAATTTGTTTGTACGACGACGTTGATGTGAAGCTTTGTACTAAAAATGCGAAAAATTATTTCGCCGCGAATAGGCCGAGAACGACGCCGCGTCGCACAACACAGTGTGTGTGTGTGTACGTGTGTGTGTGTGTGAGCATACATATATTGGCAGGCAGCCCCAACGATTGCAAAAAAATTTATTTTCCCGCAGCCGCGAAAAAATACGCGAGCGCAGGACATTGGCAGGACATCGGGCAGCAGCAGCTGTGGATTTGCAAACACACAAAGCGAACAACCCAACTCCCTTTGGGTTTTTTGCAAACAAAATCGTTGGCAGCGCTGCCTCCCCCACAGGCAATAAAATAAATGCAAAAACAGGATATACAGGATACGCATACACACATACACATTAGGGGGGGGGGGAGCACACAAAAAACTCTCTCTTTGAGCTAGAGTTAGTGCGCATTTCAAATACATGGAGGGGCAGGCAGCGACAGCGGCTGCGACAGCGGCAGCAGCAGCGGCAGCGACGTCAGCTGCGACGCCGACAGCGATTGCGCGTTGGGGCAATAGAACAAAATGGAGTATGAGTTAAATGTGTGTGTGTGTGTAGAGGAAGACAGGCAACCCCTGCAGATAGGCAGCAGATTTTTTATTTTGACAAACGCCTCAATGCACTACGTTTCTTAAGATTAAACATACAGAAATTAAATACATTTATTGCTGACTTCTACTCCTAAATGCAATTGTATTAGTGCAGATTTATTTTATATATATATATATATATATATTTCTAGCGTGTTTTGTTATCCTGTCAAATATTCCTTGAATTTTTGCCGTCGGCAGCTGAGAAATTCGCGGCGAATGTTGCATTGGGGAAATTTACACATTTAGTCTAAATTTTCGTTTTCTTTGTAATTTTTTATAAAAAGAGTACAAATAAATTGAAAGTGCCTTTGGGTTATACTATGTTATGTGTATGTATGGCTGTCATTTATATATTTCTATATATGTAACATCTTGTTGCACATTTGTATATAAAATAAAGACTATGAAACACGTGCTTGAACTTGTGAGATAAAGGAGCTAACAAGTAGTTTTTGGATTTACAGAAAAATGAAAATTAGTGTATTAAGCAAAATATATATACTTTAGTTAGAAAAATGTAAAAAAATATATATTTCAGTTAGAAAAATGTAAAAAAAATAATAAGAGTTCAATAAATAAGAATAAGAAAATAAAAATAAACAAAATTTATATAAATAATATATAAAAATATGAATTTAAATTGTAAAATATGAATATAAATTATAATTTTAATATTACATGTTAATTTGCAGAAATAAAATTAAATTTCAAACTAAAACGATTTTTGTGTAACTAAAAATAAATTTGCAAGTCTTAACTAAAATTATTTATGAAATTCTAAAGATCTATTAATAAAATCCCTTATAGAATAAAATTTAAAATAAAATTTAAACGAAAACGATTTTAGTAATATAAAAAAAAATTTTACAAGTAAAATTTTAATGAATTTCTAATGATCCCTAACAAATGTATTGAATATGTGAGACTTAAATAAAATATTAATGAAATTCTAAGGAACTTAAACAAATCTATTGAATATCTGAAATTTCAATGAAAAAAACTGTTCACAAATCTATTGAATATCTGAAATTGTAATGCATTTCTAAAGGTCCTTAACAAATCTATTGAATATCTGTCTCCAAGTATGATCAAAAAAACAAATGATTCTATAATTAAATTAAATAACATTTTTTGTCGATCAACCTACAGGACAATTTACAGATGTTATTTATCCATGGCGATATTGAGA
This sequence comes from Hirtodrosophila alboralis, assembly GCA_035043045.1. Classification (NCBI taxonomy): domain Eukaryota; kingdom Metazoa; phylum Arthropoda; class Insecta; order Diptera; family Drosophilidae; genus Hirtodrosophila; species Hirtodrosophila alboralis. Next base: position 626,138 of record JAWNNH010000268.1, on the reverse strand, counting down.
TTCTCTCTCGGGTCCACAGCTAATGCTGGCAGTCTGATGCGGCAGTTGCGGAGAGGTTGCGGGGCGCAGCGCGTTGCCAATTTTGGCATTTTTGTCTGCGTCGCCGTCGCCGTTAACAAAATGCGATGCGAACGATTCGAATGATCAAAATGATCCGAATGATTCGAATGACTCGAATGATCTATATGATTCCACTTTGGTGACTTGTACAATTGCAATTGCAATGTGTCAAAGTATCTGTCGAATTGCACCAGCTTCAATTTATATGCGTACATGAGAACGCAAGAGAACTTTAAATCTATTAGATTATGTTTTCTTATATTTTATATTTTATTAATTTTTTTTTTTAAATTATTAACTTGGCTTTGACTTTGTAGTTGCTTGTTGGGAATTGTTGTTGTTTAGTTTTTGATTTTGAGGCAGACATTGTGAAGGGGTTAACTTAAGCGGTGAGCAGACGACGACGCAGACTTTAAAGGGGATTTATAAGAGTTCGAGTTGATATAAATTTGGCAACAACTGTATTCGATTTATTTTGTTTTGATTTTAAATATTTAAAATGAATTTATGTTTTCTTTATTTATGTGCACGGTTTTTTGTTATTGTTGTGATTTTCAATATAGTCGCAATTAAATATTAAAAATTAATTTGCATGAACTGATTGCATTTATTTATTTTTATTTTTATTTTTTGTAGAAGTTGCTGCATTTGAAGTGATTGGTATTAGAATTTGTTTGTTGTTATTGTAATACACATACACACTCACGAACACGCACACGCACACTCGTGGCAATTTAATATTTATATATGGATATATATATATATATATATATATATTTTATTTCATTTATTGTATATGAATAGTATTTGACGACACTAGAAACTCAATGCGGCCAACGGCGGCCACTTTTAGGGTGGTTTCGGGGGCGGTAAACGCGCGCGCACTTTGCATCCATCTATATATATATATATATATATATATAGTATATTCTATATATATATATATATAATATATAATAATATATGTTTTTCTATATGTGAATGCGAGTGTGTATAAGTATTTTAGAAAATAAGCAAGTCCGAAAATGAACCGAACCGTCGACGACTTGGACCAGCTCTGTCTCTGCCAGGACTTCTCCACGGAACAACGTTGCCCGTTTTACCGTTTTGTGGCACTCGGCTAGCTGCTGCTACTGCTGCTGCTGCTGTTGCTGCTGTTGCAACGCTGCGTGGTGCGTTTTCTGCGTCCTTTTGCTCGGTGCGTCGAGCCGAGAATATAAAAAAAAAGCCGTGTTGGTACTTAAAAGACGTCCAAATGCCGTATGCCAACTACCCGCACGCCCGATGCCGATAGATCTGCGATGCGATGCGATGCGTTGCGTTCGGCGTTCCATCAACTGGCGACCCAGCTAACACAATATACGGCACAAAACATAACACGGACGGAGAACGACGCGTACATGGTTTTCCAACACCCCCCCCCCCCCCCCTCAACATCAACAGTGACCGCCAAAAAAAAAAACAGCCATCAGACGCGCAAAATGCAGCGGGGGGCAGGCAGCAGAGAGGTTACCTCTCAAATCCTTCCCAACTCCTATGTAAAAGTTGCTCTGATAAGTTTTTTTCCTTGCACAAAGTTCGCGCGCGAAAATTCACACACACACACGAACACACACACACATAGTTGGGGGTCTATATAAAACCTTCTATATACAAAATGCAGCGTCGCTGCATTGAACGCACATTGAATGTGCCCCAAACCTCCCCCCTTGAAAAAACTGCGCGTCAAGAAATAGAAAAAACTTTGGCGCTGACTCTACGCAATGTCTACGCGACCACACTTCCGTTGGGTCAATACCCAAACCCCCCCACACGGACGCAGTACACCCACATTGAGCCGACCAACCACGCAACACGACGACGTCGCTGATGATAAAGAAGTGCAGCCTGCAGCCTGGTGCGTGTGGGGGCAGGCTGCCACCCAGACAGCCAGGCCAGACAGCCGCCTCATCGTGGTCATCATCAGCATCATCATCATCATCATCATCAGCCATGCAGCATTGCAACGCATCGTATCAGATCTTGGGTATGAGCCTTCTTTTTGCCAGTTGCTTGCTGCACGTGCTGAGCCTCCACGAACAGCTGCTGATGCCATGTAAAAGTTACGAGCCTGGTCAAGTAAATAAATGCTGGCAGCTGAGAGAGGAAGGGGGAGAGAGGGTTTGGAGCACATTGGGGTGGTGGGGGCATTTGGGGAGTAGGCATATAACTTCTAAAAATAAGCCGAAAAGAGACAACAAAACAAAAAAGAAGCAACCACTACTTCTGTGTGTGTCTGCCTACTCTTGTGCATGTCCTGCAACATGTCCTGCCTCGCACTTCAAGTGCATTTGCATTGCATACTTTTTTTTTTTTTTTGGTTTCTCTGTTTCTCTCTCTCTCGCTCTCTCTGTCTGTCTCTCGCGCTGACTCTGACTCTCTGGCAGTGGCGGCTCTCTTGGTTTGTTGTTGCAGCTCCTTTTTGGCCATCTAAATTGTGGTAAGCTGACGTCGACAGCGGCGCCAACGTCGCAGTCATGTACTGCAGTTGGTAAATATACAGCCCCCTCCCCATCCTGGTGCACCCCCCCCTCTTGTTGGCCACTATCTTCTAGTTGGCAATTGCATTGCATTGCGTTGCAACCATTTCTCCAGTTGGGGAAATGCAAATGTCGCTGCCTGCAATGCGCATGTCCTTGTTTACATTATGTGCCTGTGTCCTGGGCCCCAAACTTGGCGTCGTTGACAGCCGTTGATTGCATCTGTGTGCATGTGCATGTGCCTCTGTGTGTGTGAGAATGTAGAAAAGCAAAAAGTCTACTACTACAACTAAACCTCCTACTCGCCAGTTGCTTGTATACACATACATACATACATAGTACAACCTGCAGCTGCCTCATGCCTGCCTCATGCTGCAACTTGCTGTTGTATGCTGCTGCTGCAGCTGAGCGCCGACACCGACATCGACACCGACAATGCCGACGATGCCGTTGATATCGACAAGAATATCTCCGAGAATGAGAATGGTAAAACAACCCGAGTTGCAGTTGAGGTCTACTGGGTGGAAATCTGATGTGAAATGATCATTGAATACTAAGACAATTATTTATGAATATTTAATTAGTTTTTTAAGTCGTTATTACTTATTGAAATTTTTTTAAAGTTATTCAGAAAAGGATTAAATATTCACTGTTAAGAAAATTTCATTAATATTGTATTTTCTATTTAGATGATTAAACGGTGGCTAATTTCGAATTAAATGATCGTTGATAAATAAGATAATTATTTACGTGTTTTGGTCAATTTCATAAGTCGATTTCTTGCCTTTCATTTTTTGAGTAAATTGTTTGGAAAAAAAAAATAATAATAAAATAAAAAATTATGCAGAAAAAATTATTTTTTATTACCAGGAGCTTAAATTAAATAATATCGATGCATGACTGGAATTTTTATATATTTATGTTCCGTTTATTATTATTTATTGATGCTTATTCAATATTAAAGTCGATGATTACAGACGTTTTTAAAATTACCCAAGATGTATAAAAAAAATGAATTTTTCAAGCTGAGACAATGGATTCTTTTTAGGAGATAATTTTGAGCAATAATACTTGATATTTAAAACCTATTTTAAGCTTAATTCGTTGATTTTTGAATATAATTTCCAAATTTGCCCATATGGAAGCTAAATGGTCGCTACAGAGAACGTTGTAAAATCTTTGATCAGTTGGATACCATAGGAAAATTCTCAGTGTGTTGAAACACAATAACAAAAAATTTCCATGGAAATAAATATGCATATATACATATATCCGAAAATATATCTACAATAACTTTCAGATAGATCTTAAATCTCACATTAGGAGGGCTATGCGCGAGTTTTAAGCCAGGATTAGTAAAAACCATCACAATAGTATTCTTATGAAGGATTTAATGCGCTTAATTCTGACGTAGGTATTGCCCTATAAGGTTATCAACAATTAATTAAAGTTAAAAGCTGTGCTAATTTTTATAGGGTTTCCTGTTCGTCCAATGTGCTAGAATTTTTTATTCATATTAATCTCAGATCAGTTAAAAAATTAAATATGTAGGGAGCAGTTTAACTATTCGCTTTTTTTTGATGATTGGTATTTAAAACTTTCTCAAAATTGTTTACTAAATATTTTCTTTTTTTTTTTTTGAAATATACATAAATACTTCTGCATTTTAAGAGTGTAATTTATATCAACAACTTGGTCAAAAAATAGTCGACTTATAACTCATAAAATAGTAAGTATTATTTAATTAAATATATCTACATATATGACTTTTTCAGTTTTATAATTCGCATAAAATTATAAATTGCATTTTAACAATAAAACGTATGTTGTAGCAATTTTGTCAAATATGATTAAAATCCTTTCATTGCCTTAGGAACGTTCGAATTAATAAAATATTTTTCTATAAATAAAAATTCGTGTTAATATAATTATTGTATAATATAATATATTTTCTTAGTCAAGAGACTGATGTACAATCAGCTTAATTATGTCAGGTAAATTAAGAAACATAAATAAAAATATTGTATATACTCGTAAATACTTAAAATATAAACTGCTTAAGTATGCTTGCTATCAACATTTGCTGTCCATAATAATAAATTATTAATTTTTTTCTTTGCCGAAAAATCTTAAACTTATGATATTAAATATGAGTTTTTCAAACTTACCCGTGAATTAAAAATATATCGAAAAAATATCACATCACAATAATTTTTTTGATATTAATTTGGATTTAATTTATTTGTGTTCCTAAATTTTCACTAAAATGTTTTTGAATTTCGTTTTTTGCAAATTCTCTATACTTTTTTGTAAGTTTTTGTTGTTGTTTTGTTTTTTGTAAATAATTATAATAAAATTTTTTCACTTGTAAAATTTTGCTTCTAATTTCTGCTCTCGTAGATTTTTTTTAGTTATTTCAAAAATTTCTCAGGTAATTTCGTAGGTTTTGATTTAAATTTCTTTTCTAATTTTTTCTTTTTATTTTTTATATTTTTTTTGCTCTCTTACTCGCCCAAATATTTGACGCCAAAATGCACAATATAAAAGTGTTAATCAACTTAAGAATTACGTCTGAATTTGTTGAAAATCAAAATGTTGACCGAGACGAACTTGTTTGACCGAAAGTTGGAAAACTCAACTCGAGACGAGATCAAATTCAGACGCTTGAATTTTGCTTCAAATCGGAATCGGTGCGGAACTAAAACTGGAAGTTACTTCTTCGACTGACTGACTGATTGATTGACTGACTGATTGACTGACTGCCTGCTTATTATTTCTGTTTGTATTAGTTAGTAATTTGAGTTTTACTAATTAATTAGCTTGATATTTTATTTGCTTTGCTTTTGTTGTTTTATTTTGACGAACAAAATGTTGCATTAATTATGCGTTGAGTGTTGTTGTTGTTGTTGTTGTTGCTGCTGCTGCTGTTGTTGTTGCTTATCGTATTGGTAAAAATGTTATTTTGTCTATTTGATTATTTGTTGTTGGCTGGCTTGGTTTGTAGTTGGTTGTTTGTTGAAAATTAAGGAAAAAACTGCCTACATGCTAAACGCCGGCGTTTACATTGTCTTTGATTAGAGCATGGATGACAGAGTGGGGCGGTGGGCGGTCTCTGGCATTCAAGATGGTGTCGCGGCGCTCAGAAATGGCAACGGTACCACCAGCACCATATTGATGGTGCGCCTTGGGCCAGTTGCTTGATTAGCGTCCTCGGCAGCTGGCGGCGGCATTTCGAGGCACATATATATAGCAGAGGACACCCAAAAAAGAAGAAGAAAAAACCCAAATGCTGCGTATGGATTTTTGCTTAGTGTTTTAGTGTATAGCAAGGACGGGTTGGACTGAGAGGTGGCTCTGCACTTTGGCACTTCAAGTCATTTTCAGCGCACTTTCACTTTCACTTTTCACACTCACACACATGCACACACATTGAGTATTTCTTTTGTTTTGCTTTGTTCCTTTTACTGTTTCACTTTCTTTGCCGAGTTGAGTTGAGTTTGAGGTGTCTGCGTCTCGGCTTCGCTGTGAGACTGTGATTTATGCGCTCTGCGAAGACTGCGGACTGTCGACCTGCCTGCCGACTGCCTGCCTGGCACTGCCTAGTTATTTGCCTGCCTGTCTGTCTGTCTGCCTGCCTGGCTGGCTGACTGACTGCCTGCCTGCCTGCGTACTAAGCCAGCAGAGTGCACAGGACCCGAGGAGCAGAAAAAACGCCGCAACTTGTTTCGCGTTTAGCAGTTTTCTGTTGCAATGTTGTGCAAAAATTGTTAACGATGACGGCCAGCGACGTTGTCAGAGTCTCGCCATAGACCGGGTTGGCGCGGCGGTCCCGCGGTCGCGTCGCTGTCGCTGCCTTCGATGACGTCGCTGTAGCGCGCGCTTTGATTGCTAAGTCCCCTGTTTTGCGGGGGCGGGGAGAGGTGACACCTCACTGTACCCAAAGCTCCGTTCTAAAAAGTTGGCTTGATGAAAGTGGCCGCTGGCCGTGCGCGTTGATGTGGCGGGCGCGAAAAGCGAGGAAAAAATTCAACGGCAGCGCGCAGCGAATTGTCCTGCTCGTTTTGCACTATACAACAAAAAAAAAATGTTTGCTGCGACGGCGGCGTCGCTTTGCTAATGTACATACATGTGCAGCAGCACACACACACACACACAAGCGCACTCACAATGCCACGAGGCGCACATATGCACATTGCTGGACAAATTCAAAACACACACACACACACACACATGCATACATATACAAAAGACAGATATGGATATGAACAGTGTAGTATGTGAAAAGCAACGCGAAAAATCAAAACAAAGCGCGACGAGGACAACGCCAACGATGGCGGCAGCACACACACACACACACATACAGAGAGACAGTGCAATGCATATAGCTCACACTCACACAAAAGCCCACACACACACATACAGTTATATCCCCAATCAAGCGGCGAACGCATTTTGTGTTTTGCCTGCGCCTAAAAATCAAACGACGCCAAAAAGTATGCAACACAAAAAGCGCCCAGTCCAAAGTTTTGGATTTAGGAAGAGTTTGAGAGGTTGTGCAACGCGCGCAGCGCTGCTCGCGACGCAGTTGCGTAAAGGCAGCAAATAGGACCTAAAATGTACCTAAAATACTCACACCCCACACCCAACACCCAACACCCAACACCCACACCCACACATTCATATATGTACCTACACACATGTAGTCGGGCATTTTTGGTAGTGTGAGGCACGCTGTTGCTCCTAGCTGCGCGTTATTGCTGCCACTGTTTCGCGCTCAATTCGATTGCCCCGCCAACAATGCCCTCTGTCAACCCAAATGCCCAGCCAACCACCCAACGCCCACACAGTCTATGCCATGTGGTAGTTTTGTTTTGATTTTGTATTTTTGTACATTTTTTTTGTGTTCTCTGCATAGAAAATGCAATTTTTTCGTTTTCATTTAGCACAACAACTACAATAGCAGCAACAAGCAAAGCCAAGCAAAAGTGTTGAAACTTTATTCGCTTTGCCCCTGCGCAACACTTTTTTTTTTTATATATATATTGCGCCAGCTTCGTTTGGTTTTTTGGTAGTTTGGGTAAGCCCAACTCTAAAATCGCAACAAGAAAATGCAGCAGCACAAAATGTAAATACAAAAAAAAAATGTAGAGCGCTGGCAACAACAACAACAACAACAATTGCACCAGCATAAATTCTGACAAAACTCTAGCACACACACACACACATACTTAATACACACATATAGGCGAGAAAGCGCATCAAAAAAGCGGAGAAAAATTGTTGAGCCCAAATGCAGCCCCCTACAGTCGCTGCTTATGGCTGGTGGGGGACGGTTGTGTGGGTGTGGGTGTGTGTCTGTGTGTGTGTGGGAGAATTATGCATACACATGCATATATTCATACATACACACATATGTATTGCAAACTAAACAGAGAATGCATTTCATCCCGGCAGGCGCACGCATATCCCATATTACTCATACGCTGCGTGGGCGTCTGGTCAGCTTAGGCCTACACATAGCATCAATTCCCCCCTCACACACACACACACACACACACCTACACAGCTGTATAGAATGCAGACACATATGTATTAAGCTGTATATGAACATTTATGGGTCTATCGATGGCATTGGGTATTGACTTTGATTTTGGTTTTGCTTTTGGCGCAAAGTTTGAGTTTTAGGTTGCCACAAGTGTGGGTTGGGCATCTGCAAGGCTAGCTGGCTAGCCACTTGGTCGCTTGTATACACTTTATTCATTTCATAAAGATAAAAGAATTGCCAGATAGCTTATGGCTTAATAAGTTGCCTCGGCATAAATGCCAAAGGTATATCACAAAACACACACTCCCCATACAGGTAACGAGGCTCTGAACTGCTTTTTGTTTGCGTTTAAGTATTTGCCTCCCAATCCTGTGGTCACAGCGACCCAACAGCCGGGCAAACAACCACATCTCTCTGCTATTTCAGCCGTTTGTTGATTATTAATTAATGAGCTCACAGCGAGAGCACAGCGCATTAATTGTGAAATTGCGCTGTAAAGCGATAGAAAATTTTACATTGAAAAAAGTGAAAAAAATTAAATGGCAGTAAAATATGAAATGGGTTGGATGAAGGGCATTTTTATGAAAATTAATCTATGTATAAGACGGAATTTCTTTTCGTTATATTTTGTCAAATATTTTGGGGTGAATAATTTTTTTTTTTTTGATTTTAGCTTTTACTTTTAGAAGAATTATAATTTTTTTTTTATAATTTTATATTATTTTTTATTATAACAATTATTAATTGTCTGACTAAATGGCGTAAAAACAAAGTGTAAATAATTAATTTTTAGCGTTTTATGCATTTTAAAATCAAGGGTATATATTATAATATTTTTTTTTTATATCATTTTATACTTTCTTTATCTTAATAAATATTATTTGTCTGATAAAATGGTGTAAAAACAAAAGTCAAATGATTAATTTATAGGGTTTTATTTATGTTAAAGTCAAGGCTATATCTTCATTGAGCAAACATTTGGAAAACATTTAGCCTACACTGCCATTACTTTATCAAAATTATGACATAATTCGAAAGGATTTGGGCTATTAAATCCTCAAGACTTAGTTCTATTAATTTGTGACGTAATTAATTGGCCAAATTTATAACAAACTATTCTTGCATATAGTAAATATGTAATATTCTACATGGAGTTTATTTTATTGTATGGATGCAAAAGTTGGAATATTCACTTAAAGAATTTGATTTCCTAGCTCCAAAACAAAGGGGTTTATAGTATGAATATTTGTTTGCTGTGACATAAGATCTTACTGAAATTAATTGCCCAAAAATCAAACAACAAAAACACGGTTAAATAAATAATTTTTTTTTGGTAAAAAAACAATAAATTTTGATTTAGAAAGCTGTCTAAAAATCACATATTTCAAAAATAGTTGATTCAAAAAACACATTAGTTGAAATATGAATATTTAGATACCCAATACTCAGTTATCTTCATTAAATGCTCATTAAAGCGCATTCTAATTAGTTGGATGAAAAATAAAAAATAACTGCGATAACATTTCGGGTCCTAAAACGCATCAATCAAACGCTGTCCCGCAGGATGTGTGTATGTGAAGGAGTTGAGGGCTATATAGACACACACACCTGACTCATGGCCGAAAAAACCATTTTTAGTTTGATGATGTTGATTCTATGCGCTACAGATTGGACGCCTGAATGCAGATGATGTTGATGTTGCTGATGTTGCCTTTGTTGTTGCCGCAGCTGCAGCTGCAGCTGCCACTGCTGCAACTGATGGCTGATGGCTGATTTGCATATTTCCCAAAGCGCATTGCGTTGCAGTTGCAATTCGTTGCCTAAAAGCATCAAGCACGGCCCAGAATCGAGTTCATGTTTGGGCTGTTCAGTGGTATATAATGAAAATATTGCCAGGACGACCAGCAACAAAAATGACAAAGACATCGCGGAAAACTGCGCGAAAAACTAAACACGCATCAAGCGGACAGACAGAGCTTGCCCCGGAGGGGGCAAAGCAGTTGAGTTGGCCGTTGCATAGACAGCGACAGCTGCAATGCCAACAACAACAAAAATCCAATCGAAATTTTTGTCCATTGCACCAAAGCAGCTGCAGTTGCAACAGCCCATCGAAAAAATAAAGTAAATATACAGGGGTAACATCGGCAATCGGGAGAACTTTCTATATATATTGGAGGTTTGGGTTCTTTATTGCTCGCGGCAGTATGAAAGATGTTTCTAGCTGGACATAGGCTAAGGCGAGTGGGGTCACAGGTGGAGGTCATTGTCGATATACATATATGTCCAAGCCGCACTTGAAAGTAAATCAGATTCATATCCACTTTGCAGCTCGGACTCCCACTGGGACTGCATAATTCATTAGGCTCATTTTTTGCGCATCAGTCCCCAAAGATTTGCTGGCCATAAATATATATTTCGCTTTTAATTAATCAAGCGTATAAAACTCAATGCATCGCTCAAAGGACATGCTGCATAACGGATGCCCTACAACCGAACTTTGAACTTTCGATATACAATATTTTTTTGTAAAAACTCTGCAATTCCATAGGCAATGCCAGCAGGCAAGTAGAAAACAAAATGCTAAGCCCTTATTCGGAGCAGGGGGCGTGGCAGCGGGGTGGTGGTCTGTTGTTGCATTAAAAATGCGCGCTTGCGTTTGAAAAACAACACAAAAAATACAAAAATGCTCCGCCTACCCGCGTTGCAGGCGACAAAGGACGATTGCAGGAGGCAATGCTGTAATGGTGCAATATTATAGGAGACGGAGGAGGGGGTAGGGGGGAATTGGCGTCTGTCAGCCATTGCTGCAATGGCGGGCATTGAATGCAACTGTTTGTAGCTGCTGCGACGGCGCTGCCGCTGCCTGCGTCTGCGTGTATTGCTCATCCGACCCATGAGCCGCCGCCGCTGTCGCCGTTAACATACGCAAAATGCACTTTTGCAACAGCAACATCAAATGTCGCATTGTTGTTGTTGCTGCTGCTGTTTGCTGAATTTTGTTACAGCAGCAGCTGCGGGCATTGCACAATACTAAGGGACGGGATGGGGGGGCTTGAATTTGGAACTTGGAATGGGCACACAGACAGGCAACATGATTGGGCTTTTACGCTGCTGCTGCTTTGTCAATCCGCGGACTTGTTCATATATATCAATTTGTTGCCTGTTAACGTTGTCATTGTTGTTGTTTTTGTTGCTGCTGCTGTTGCAGTTGCAATGCTGACCCTTGCAGCCCTCAATCCGCAAAGCCAGCTTCATTTATTTCCGACCAAAAATACAATGCAAACCAAAAGTTGCATTAAGCTGAGCTATCCCTAAATGAATCAATCTAAGCACCCACAATTTGATTGTAAAATACTTTTTTGCTGTAAATTCTTTATACAATGCTTTTTGACTTTGTATTAATTTTTTAAGGAAGGCCAATTTAATGAAGACATTAGCTGACGAGCAGTGCCTGAAAGAAACGTACTAATTTCAATTAAACACACGAGACTTTATTTTCGTGACAGAGAACACTGTAATTAACTTTACAAACAGAAGGCAGGACAAAACAGGACGACGTCATCTTCAGCAGAAGAATGCGCTAATGCTAAATAGTCAAAGGAAATTGAATAAATGTACAAAAGATGAAATACTCTATCTTATTTGAATATACCTAATAAAATGTATTGTAAATTGGTTTGAATTTATTTAAATAAAATTAATTTCATTGATTTAATTATAAAGAATAGTAGAACTGAAGAATCATTACGTTTGAAACGCACAAAACTTTAATTATTATTTAATGCTAAATAGCCAAAGGAAATTGAATTAATAAATAAAAGATAAAATACTCTATATAATTATAATATAACAAATAAAATTTATTGTAAGTCAGATAAAATGTGTCTAAAAAAAAGTAATTTAAATATTATTGCTGAATTTTTGAGCTAAACTCATTGAAACTCGCAAAAATTAAATAATTTTGTTAATATTTTCATGCCAATATAATAAAGAAAATAAAGAATATTTAATTGATAGTTAAAAAGAGTTTGAGACGCTGAGAAATAAATTTAGTTTCAAAATGAAGAACCATTGATCTTAATTTATTATATTTTGTTTGTTAATCGTTAAAATTTTCTAATAAAAAATTATTATACCCCACTGAAAGGGGATTCTAATAAATAAATATGAAAGTTAAATTAAAAAAACAATATTTAGCTTTATCTAGTACATTAATTGATCCGGCTTGATTTAAAAATGTAAATAATTAATTGTTTTGTTTAAGTCTTAAGTGATGCCTCTTCTGGACAATAAATAAATAAAATAAAGTTATTTTAATTATTAATGGCAGACTATTATCAAAAAAATTGCAATTTTACTTAAAATATTTTTTTTTTTAGTGTAAAAAACATTTACTAAGCAAAATTAATAAAAAAAAAATCGAAAATAAAATTAACACAAGAATTTCACAATCAACAGTTGATTTTTATAACAAACCCAGTGTCCAAGCATTTATATCCTTGGTAAGAGTAAACAAAAAATTGAGCAAGGCGACAACGACATCACGCTACAAGCATGCAAATAGTTAAGTGTAAAACCGCCGTTAAGGATAAGCACAAAAACACAAAGGAGTGCCGTACAGGATACACATACAATGCCAGGACTCTGACCGGGGCTGAAATATCTCAGGAGACAGCGTACTATAAACCACAACAACAACAACACAGAAGAGACAACGGCGGCGTACTGTAATTAAAGTAGAACAGCTTAAAGGACATTAATACAAGGACATGCCAGCTGGTAAGTTGCAAGTTTGCTTGTCTGAAGGCGACCGCCTGGCGGGCGACCAACGAGCGACGACATCTTTCACATTTTGCGCTTTTGTTGTTGTGTTGTGTTCAAAATACCGCTTGTCATGTGATAAGGATAATGAAATCCTTGGCTCTGAAAATATTTGCCTTAACACTACTATTTACACGTATGTGTGTGTGTGTGTGTGTGTAGTATATGTCGCCACGTGTAGGTAAGCAAAGGTGTGGCCAAAGTTGTCGTCGTCTTTGAGTCCTTGGGGACTTTGCCAACAGCAACTGGCCGCTATTTTTGTACGTTTTAGTATCAATTTGGTTACAGACACAAACACATAACTATATACACTTGAACTTATGTGTGTCAGTGTGGGCAGAAACCCTTAAGTCAAAGGCACACCTTTAACTGACTGCCTGTGGACTTTTGAGGTCAAGGAAATGGCTTTATATGGCTGCCTTTTAGATTATGTGATACAATAATTATGCAGGCGGAATTTCCCATTCCAGCAACTGAACTAGACAACTTTAACTGGCGCCAAAACTAATTGCATACTTACTCACAATTTAATCTTAAAGGCAATTTCGCTTTTCTTGCTCTGCTCGTTCCACACAAAATGCAATTTATAAAAGTTTTTTACATGCAATTGCACACATGTGCAGGATCTCGACTCCCCCAGCCAGGATAGCAAAGAAATCGTTGACTGCACTGCTGATAGGTAGGCAAGGCGGCAATTCCGTTTGGGTAATTGCGTTTTGGGCCATACAACAAGTTGCAAAACCTTTAACCAACCCCAAGGGTGAAGTCAGGCCAAAGTGCATATTATGCAGGCCAAAAACTGCAGTTCGACAGGAACAGGAACAGTAACAGCAACAGCAAACAGAGATATAGACGCCAGAAGGTATATAGTAGAACTCACAGGGGGGATGAGCAGGTGAGTGGCAGGGGCGGCAAATTAAAAACTTCAATTGAAGGCAAACAAACAAAGCCCAGGCTGGCTGAGCTACCTCGCCATCATCATCATCGTCATCGTTGATTCTTTTTCGTAATTTTGTTGATTTATAGCTGGGAGTTGGGTTTAACAACCTGCTGATAACAATTAGGGTTACTCACAAGCTGCCAAACAAGGAAGAAACTTGATCTATGCGACAGGAGCTGCAGGTCAGGGCAAAGGTTCAATATTCTTGTAATATGTATAATATGAAAATTTTAAATTAAATTTTAAGTAAGACTTTTAGCGAATTTAGATTGTTGTCAAATGGCTAAAAAAAATAAATAACAAGTAATTAAATCATAAATTATTTTGCATTAGTAGTGTATATTTTTTATGTATAATTCAGCCTATAAATTTATAGTACTTGTGTTTACTAAATTGTTATAAATGTTATGTATTTAGAAATAATTATTGCGGGTATTATTCGAAACTTGGTCATGATATTTATCTATATACACTGCGTTTCACTTGAATAGCACACTTCAAGAACTTAATTTCTACAGCCAATATTTATTAATTTATTGGAGATAATGTAAACTTTTTGGTCTATATTAAGAAAAAAATTTATTGTCTATAATACAAAATAAAAATTATTTTAATTTTTTTAGCACAAATCATAAATTTATTATTTGTACGATAATGCTGCAAAGTATGTTGTTTTTACTTTAAATGCACATTTGACTAAAAATCTACATACATTTATTTCCGTCTAGAATGAATTCCCGCAAATAACTTTATTGAATTTTGGAAAAGAAATTATTTATTGTCAGATCCGTCTCTTCCAAGAAATTAGGTTCATGCATTTAATCGAGCAAATTTCATTGACTTACAATTGCCATAACTTTACCAAACTGGAACCGATTTTCTTGAAAAGTATTTTGGTATTTTTTTAGCCTGTAGATTGATTTTCCATAACAATTTTATCAAAATTTTCAAGAAAAGCTTTTTACTGTGTATTGAGTTCCCACAAAAATGTTATTAAATTAAACATTTTTTTTTTATTGACATTTTGCCTGTAGATTGATTTTCCACAAAAGTTTTATTAAAATTATCAAGAAAATTTTTTTACACTGAATTGCATTTCCACAACAATGTTATTAAATTTTTAAAAAAATTTTTTATCATTATTCTGGTATTGTTTCAGCCTGTAGATTGTTTTTCCACAAATATTTCGATAAATTTACAATTTTTTTTATTGTCAAGCCTTCCTTGATTTAAATTACCTTGAATACCTGACTTTGATTTCAATTAAAACTATTTTCTTCTCATAGTAGATATTACAAGTAAATGTTAAATTGAATTAAATTGATTGAGATTATTCGTGCATCGTCATATTTATTATAGTTTTATTATCGATCTTGCATGATTGATTCTATTCTTGACTTTTTTTTTACACATTTCAATGACAAATAATAGATTTCGTGGTTCAAGAATATTCTGACTATTTTAATGGGGCAATTTATGTGACGCCATCTCTTTTATTATTTTTACATCTTTTATTGTTGTGGTGGCATCTGCCAGCTGTTGCATGACGTGTTGTCCTTACACACACACTTACAATTATACATATACACAGTCTCATTCAGAGATATAAATATATATAAATATATATATTTATATATATATATAAAGAGAGAGTGAGAGAGATGAGAGCTGGGCACGTAAATGCATACTGCACATATGTATAATGAGTTTGACCGGCATTATTTTGCAATTTTAAAAATTTCACGTGATTTTTACAAGCCGGCAAAAAAGGCACAACACAAAAATCACGCCACAGATGAGCAGCGAGTGAGGGGCAATGTGGCGCGTTGCAGCAGAGGAGGCGAATCGAATCGAACCGAGTGAGCATCGCGTTGACGCTCGCCCAGGACAAGCCTCGCACAGGATATTCACATGTGGTGCCAAAAAAAAAGAACAAAAAAATATAGAGAAAGGGCACCGCAAGGAAATGAGCAGAAATAAAATGAAATCTACGAGCGAAACTGGCGCCAAGTGCAGTCTTTTTTGGTGAATCCTTTTTTAAGCTATTTTTTTTTCTCTCCTGAAGCAACATATGGTTGCTAAGTGGGTTTCAAGCCAAACAGCGAACAGCTGCAGCTTACATTTACATTTTGTAAAGAGGTGAACGGCTCAACACTAGCTAAGAGTATAATATTTCAGGTGACATGACTGCAAAAAGGATAACAAAATAATCTTTGACACCAGCTAAATATGTGGTACAATAATTATACTTTTGCTTTATTGGTTAAGAGAATTCAGAGTACAGTAAAAATCAAGCTTTGATTTCTTTTTGGCTTTTTTGATTCCATTGACTACGCAGCGAGGTCAAATTTAAATGGTTTGCAAAGGATGATGCCATTGCTGGTCACCTCCTGCTGTCTACAGCTGATTCCTTTGCTGCTGCTGCCGCTTCTGTTTGCATGTTGCGTTATCCTTTTTTTCAATTTTCGACACTTTGTTTTTATTTCGTTTTTTGGTGGTGCAACACCCCAGCAACAGTTTTACTGCTCATTGGCGGCCACACCAATACCCACACTTACAAATACACACACACACATACACACACTCATTCATACACTTACAAAAGGCCGTCATACGACTCGTGGGCTCGCCTGCTGCTGCCGCTGCTGCTGACCGGCGTTTTTTGGCCTGCTTTTTGTATCTTTTTTATATAAATATATATTCTTTTTTTTTGTGTTTTTTTGTTGATTTCTGCTGTGAGCTTCGCATTCGCGCGCACTTTTTGCCATAATTTTTTGTTGCGCTTTTTGCGCGAATAAAAAATAAATTAAAAAACAATCAAAAATAAATTGCAGCCAACAATAAAAAATAAAATAAAACAAAACAAAAATAAATAAAAAAAATAAAAAATTCACAGCGCTTGCTTTTAATGTGGAAAATCTGGTTATTGCCACGCCCCCGCGGCCTTTATCAGTTTGTGTGCCATTGATTTTTAATTATGTTGCATACTTTGGGGCGCCTGCATTTATTTTTGCATCCTTTTTTTTTTGGCAATAATTTACACAATGAGGGGGGGTCAAGTGGGCAGTGGAAATGGTCAGGGTGTGCGGCAGCTGAAATTGCATTAAATAAAAATTAAAGAAAAACAAGTGACAAAAATAAATATGAGGCGCCGAATGAGGCCATTAACATGAGTGCGACCCCAAAAATGGGGGAAAAACAAAAAACAAAAAAAAAAAATGAGAAAGAGAAATAATTTTCATTATCAACGATTATGGTTTGACCTTGAGCGGCATTGGGACACTGTTTGTTGTTGTTGTTGTTATTATTGTATGTTGCATTGTAATGGTGTGAGTAAGCGAAAAAAAAGTAAATGCCAGCTCCGTGTCCGGTGAATGAGCTCCAGCTCCGCACGGACTGTGAGGCAAAGTGTGGGCATGTTTATGTATATCCGTGTGAAAATGCGTATATATATGTGTGGGTGCACGGTTAATGAAGCAACCAGCACGCACCCCATTGGAATGGGGTCATGGTTCACATATACGCATATATAGTTCTGACCCCGGCTCTGGGTCTGGGCCACAACATTGTCCTGTAGGATGCGTACGCCCGAGTAGTTTATTTTATTCATTTTATTCGATTTTTCGGTTAATTTTAATTGATTACTGAATATGCGCAAATTATTCGTCCTTTATCCATGCCCTTTATTTACGAATATTAATATTATTTTATTGCACGTTTTCACTTTTATCGGCATCGTTTTTTTTTGCCACAACTTTAATGCAATTTCATTCATGATTTTCATATGATATCATTGCATTATTTGTTAACAAAGTTGTTCAGATTTCAGGGTGCATTGTAATGTGTGCTGATATTTTTGGTCAGTTCATTGACTGAGTAAAACTTTGGGCATAAATCAATGGCAAGCCAACAAGATATTAATCTTCAAGAAACAATAAACGCACCCAGACGGGCAACTTTGGCGAACAAAAGCGAAGCCCCTGGATGGATACTCCTTTTCCCTGCGTATGTCCTGCCACAATTGCTGTGTGTCTGTGTCACGTAGCCTAAATTAAGAAATGGCCATGCAGGACGAAGGAGCTTAGGTTGAGGTCCTGTCCTTTTGTTTGTCACACTAACTATTCACGATGCCGTTAAAGGGTTGGCCGTTAAAACTATGCAAAGTGTTTATGAATTTACTACCGAGCTGAGCTGAGCTGAGCTGAGGCCGACATTAGAGCCTGTAATTATTGCCGTGTGTGTGCCAACCGGTTATCCTTGCCGAGGACATAGACACTGCGACGCCCATCGGGCATTCTAACCTAATGAGCAGCCGAGGAAAACGCATATTAAGCTTATCATCGCACTTGCATCTCGTCCTTTTGTCCTGCCAACCATTGTGGGCATTGAAAAGGCTTCGATAAGCAAACGGGTTGAGAATTAGACGTGTTATCGAACCCCATTTGGGTTACTTTTTGGGCTTTTAAGTCAACTTTTGTGGCGCTTAAATCAAAGACCAGTTTGAATCTTGAGGCGAGAATATTTAACTGAAATTGTTGCAACTTTGCCACTGTCATCGTTAAGATAATAATCTTTATGAAGGTCGCTCTAACTATTGACTGTGTCTCCATAAAACGTGGCAAGCTTGCCGTGAAAGCCAAAAAGATACGTGATAGTTACATTTGTGCCCTAAAAATATATATAACAAGAAAGAAGAGGCTATATTCGGCACACCGAAGCTATATACCCTTGGGATGGCTTTTTAAGAAAATATTGAATACTTTTGCATAGAATAACACATATTTGGCCCAATTGTTCCTATGGCAGCTATATGATATATTGGTCTGATCTTGATCAAACTTGGTTAGACTATACAAATTGTAATTCTACATCGAACTGTTGAGCTTTATTTGGATATCTTGAAAAACAAAAAAGTTT
The DNA here is from genome assembly GCA_035043045.1 of Hirtodrosophila alboralis. NCBI lineage: Eukaryota > Metazoa > Arthropoda > Insecta > Diptera > Drosophilidae > Hirtodrosophila > Hirtodrosophila alboralis. Next base: position 607,336 of record JAWNNH010000268.1, on the reverse strand, counting down.
CTCATACACGAATTTTTCGACTACTATACTTTCCTATGGGAGCTATGAAATATAGTGGACCGATTTTAATGAAACTTGGTCTGAATTATCATATTATAAATCTTTATTGCTGTGCCTAGTTTGGTTTTAATAAATTGAAAAATAATTTTTTTGGACCGATCGTTCCTATGGCAGCTATATGATATAATGGTCCGATCTGGTCAATTTTTACACACAAGCTACCTAATTCAATGAAATGCATCCGTGCAAAGATTCATCAAGATAGTTCAAGGATAAAGTCAAAAAGTAAGCATAGAAACAGACGAATAGACGCACGTTTCAGTTCGTCGTCCTGATCAAGACTTTATTATACTTTATTAGTTCGGAGACGCCTCCTTCTATGCATTACACATTTCTAGACAATATTATAATACCCTTTTGCAAGGGTATAATATAACATATAAACCAAGCACCTGAACTGGTTCTTTTGCTCTGCTTCTTATTGGATTGAGGGCATATTTGTATCTGAATGTGTTCTTCGACCCACTTGTAAGCCTCGGGTGTCATTTTGGGGTCGCTTGACTTTTCTTGTCGCTTGTTGGTTGTTGGTTGTCTGGTAAATTTATGACACAAGTAATTTGTGTACGGTCAAGCGCACAGACACACTCTCAACCACGAACAGATACAGATACAGCTACAGCTACAGCTATAGATACAGATACAAATGAACTTTCAGAACCACACATATCAGAATGTGTTTGTGTCCTGTGCTGTATGCTTTCCTGGCTGGCATGTGTCTAATTAGTTGTGCGTCTTCACCAGTTGCAAAATGAGGTCAAATTGTTGTAGTCGAGGGACATTTAGTTCCTTGGCGTGTGCCATGGATTTGTCTTGCCCCAAGTCAAGTTTATGGCCTGCGTTTGCCAAGCGTTTGCGTTTTGAGGTGCGTCGGGGTTAATTGAAATGCCCGCCGCAGTTTGGGGCATTCAAATTTAGATTAGTTAGGCATTAGATAACTTTCTCTTGGCCTAGACCCAGGCCCCCAAGGCGTCTCCCTCTCTCACTGACCATTGCCATTGTCATGGCTAATTGAAGCTAATGCGCAAAATCTTCAGTAAATTCGTCACACGAACAACAATAAGGGCATAAGGTAGAGGAGCTGTCAGACAGGCTTCTTGTTGACAGAAATTATGCAAATTTAAAGCAATTAAAAATACTTGCTAATTGACTTGAGCGCCGCTGGAACATGCAGCTTCAGACACGTCAACGGATTGGCAAACAGTCGACGAAAAAAAAATGCAAAAAACGAGAAGCGGGTCGTTATCGGGATATGGGCATGGACACATGTGGCAGACAGGCCGAACAGGCAGAGAGGCAGGACGAAAGGCAGGCAGGCACACAGAAGAACGACGGCTAATTAAATTAAACAGGAACTGTGCGGCAACTGGGCCGGAGCGGAGTATTAACTTATTTTTCGTGCAATTAACTTTTTAGTGGCATTATACTATATATCGCACAAACAGCCAAATAAAAATCAAATCAAAGAATTCCCATTTCCATGTTCACATTCACATGTTTTTGGCTGGACTAGCTCCAGTTGCAGCCTGCAGCTGCAGCTTCATCCTCAGCCAACCCAAACCCATTCCCAGCTAACCGACAGCGGCCAAACGATTCGCACAAAGAGCCAAAAGTAGCTCGACAATCCCCCATTATCCAGCAACCCCCAAACCAGCAACCCCCTACCCCTTTGGCCAGCCCATGAGTTATTCATTCTGCATTATGCAAGAGTCGACAAGTGCATGCGTGCAAATTTCTTTTTGGCGAGCTCTTTTGCCATATTCTATGCACACATAAATGTATTTGTATTTCTATAAAAAATTCGCATATTTATAAAGACCATCAGCATCAATCATTGGCAGTGCTACAGTCCAGTCTACACAATTCCGTACTCATAGACTACTTAACTTTTTGTTCCTTTGCTTATTCTTTCTTTTGCTTTGATAAAAAATGTTCAACGCGAATTTATTATATTCATTTTAATATATAGAGTAGAGTCATAAAAAGGCAAAGAAATTGAATTGAGATATTTTTCTGCCACTGAGATATAAGAGTTATATTTCCCACATATTTGTTTAAATTTTTAATTTGTATATCAAGTAGTTTTATTCTTTCTACTAGACAATAGCACAATCCATTACTCAAAAATATTTTTCGAACTTAGGCAAAATTATTTGTATAACATTTAATATTCAAAACTAACAATTAATTAATTTGAAAACCCTCAATTAAATAAATATATCGTATTCCTGCACGCATTCGGATCAGTCTCCAGGTTCTTTATAATAATACCAAGAAGTGCTTTTGATTTTAAACTGCCTCTGTTCGTCAAGACGCCTTTTGCAATTCCGAATTTTTGTTCCCCATTCAGCTTTCTTGTACATCCTTTATGTCTATTCAATGTCAATGCCATTAGAAAAATTTTGTATGTACATTTATATCTATTTGTGAGTTAAATATTCTTAAAAATCATCTTTGTGTTTTTGTAGATGAATTTCTCTTATAATAAAAGTAAGGTTTCTACAAATTTTTATACTTACAGCTTTGATTAGCTTGAAAATGTAAAGATCTTAACTTATTACAGATACACCTATTTTTATTTATTTTTTTTATTTTATTTTATTAAGTCAGTCATTACAAAAATTACACTACACTGAGGAAGAAATTACGTTCCAATATGAAGAATAATCAATCAGTTCTTATTATATTATATTCTTAATTAGTTGTTGTGAGTTATACTGTGAGAATATAAAAACAAGTTCAAATTTTTGCATTCAACTTATGTAGCATTAATTATGGTTTCTCTACAGTACAATTTCTTTTCAATTCAATTTAATTTTATGCAATTTAATGTTAATAATAAGAATTTACAAGTGAGGTAATGATATAGTGGTGTCCATAAATAGTAAAGGCTTCGAAAAATAGAAAAGTAATTATTTAATATAATATAAAATGATAATAATATATTATAATATAATTGTAATATAAATTATAGTAATAATAATTATTTTTAATACTACAAAATAAAAAGGGGAAAATTATTAAAAAGAAACACAAAAAACAATTTTTTTTTACTCTTAAATATTAATAAAAAATTATCGAATTATCTTCAAATAAATTATGTTAATATTGAATATAATTGCATATTAAATATTTAAAAATGACCAAAACATTCTTAACAATAGGAAGCCGGTCGGCATATATTCGTTAAAGAAATTTTCTTGTTATCAAGAAAAAAACCTTCATAAAAGGCTAAAAACTGGACATGATTTCGGTAATTTTACAAATTGTCTTGATTTCAATAATTTTAGAATGATTATTTTCCCCAGTGTAGTAGCCCTGTGTTGGGCATCAAAATTAAAACATCGCCCGCTGCTCAATAATTAAAGAAAAAGGAATCAAAAATCTGATGATGCCCGGGGGTGGCTGAGAGTTCTCAGATTTGAGCTTGGTCAACTGCCTAGTCAAAGTTTTGAAGTTCAGTTGGTCATTGAAAGCAGTTCGTTTCCGTTTTGTTTACGTGTGTGCCCAAAGACAAGGCACAAAGGATTAGCTCGCAGACAGAATTGAAGTCGACGACTGCCAGGAGCGCACATGTTGTAATCAAAGAAATTAGCGCCACGTTGCGTGCAACGGCCCGTGGCAAGTGTGGATGGATGGATGGTTGAGTTGAACTGAGTTGAGCAGAGCTCAGCTCAGCTCAGCTGGGCAGTGTCCAAGAAGGGTTGCGACTGACCATGCAGACGGCCATGCGTCCTTCTGCAGGATATTCAAATTCAACGCAGCGTGCGCCTTGATGCCTGGCTTTCGAATTCCCAGTTTCATTCACCCTTGTCAATGCGATGCTTTAAGTATGTTTGTACATTGTCTTAAACAGTTTGACTTTCAATTTGCAGCCAAGTTTAATAACAAAACCGTCCAAAGAACTGGACTGTACTCAGTCACATTTTAATTACAAAATAATAATAAAAATGCAGAGAAAGGCAGCTGCTATTGATATACTACTTTCTATACATATTTTTTTAAGTCTTATGCAAGGTTTACTTATTTAAGCATTAAGAACCTTTCGCTTCACTCGCTTTCACCCTGCAAGCCTTGGCACATGTGCAATTAACCCCGCGCGTTGAAGTGTAAAATATTTATTAATAAATAACACACACGCCTACTAATTGCCACAAAGGTGACAGTCACAGGCAAATGGGAGACGCCTCCGTTCTAACGATGATATCGCTGCCTCAAAGAGTTTTTCCTGCCGTGGAGACGACGCACAGGACCTCGTTGAGGTCCAGGCCTAAGTTCAAAGTGCCCAACGCACCTGGCCTTTATTTTTTTTCCTTTTTTTTTTTGAATTTTCCTGCTACCTCAAAGTGTTAATGAAAAATCAATAATTACGCATCTTGGGAATTATTAATAGGCACACACATGATTAACGCATATACTTATGTCCTGCAGGAGCTGAAAGAAACGGACGTTGACAGCTCATTAGGCTAATGTAATTGTAATATCTTTTTTTTTGCAATCATTATATTGACATAACTAAATTGCAATATTTATAATACATTTATAATGTTGTCAATATTTAAATTTATTCATTGAATGTGTCCAGAAATATTTGCTAATAAAAAAGCCATCAATTTATAAATTCATTAAATGTGAAAGTCATTCTAAAAATGTAGAAATTATATTTGAGAAATGGGAAAGCAAGAATTTTTAATTATTTAAAAAAATCTAAAATGTAATAGTTATTTTAATTAAATATTTGTTACAAATTTAAAGCTTTAATTTATTACAAAATTCTTTAGCGTAAATTCGGCAAAAGTTTAATTTAAATACGTCTTGAAATTAAATTAAAGCTATAAAAAATTGTTATTTTATTATATGGTTTTTGTATTTTTTAGCGTAAATTCAAGAGTTTAATTTAAATACGCCTTGAAATAAAATTTAAGCTTTAAAATATTGTTATTCCATTATCTGGTTATTCCAAAAAACATTGACTATTTTGTTTATATTTTTGCGTTTGGGTTAATGTTTGTTTTTTTATTTTTTTTTTAAAAAATGATAAATAAATGTTATCATAATATTAATTTTAAAATTTAAATAGAACACAATAAATGCATTTTTTTTGTATACATTTGTTATCATATAAGTATGTTTATTATAAGTATGATTATGTATTTCGCAGATTTGCAAGTTGGACCGTACCAGACTCAACCTCCATTAATTTGACCATTGCATTCATTTGTGCTTTGCCGGATACTTGTCCCATTCAAACGGAATTTTGTACATTGTTTTACTGTCCTTTTTTACACTGTTAAAAAAAAAGAAAAAGAGTATATAGGGCTTATGAAAAGTGCGTTTAATATGTTTATTCCTCTACATTACCAAATTGATATCTATGTTGACAAATACCCCACCTAACCCGCCTCTTCTTATGGAAATAAGCCCATATTTTCCACAAAATTAAATGATATACCCTGCCGCCTCCACAAGCAATAACAAAGCATATTGTAGTCGGGAACTTTCCATAGAAATTATTTGAAATTTTATTTTATTTTATTCTGGTGCGTTTGTTGTAATTGGCAACGTGAAAACATTTGCCGTATTTATTTCTACGCTTTTATATACATTTTATTTATTTGAAACAAAAATAATTGCACTGACAAACGATTCATAGCATACTTTTGAGCGTTCGGCTCTGATTGCTGATGCCTGAATGCATCGCTGCATTTGGCAGCTGTGGTGGGGCAGTGTGGCATCACCACTAATTGACAATAACCCACACGCACTTACCACAGTTTTGGAACCACACAAGGAAAACGTGACCGGCGCCAAAATCTAGCTAAGTTCCGAGTGGCTGACGAGTTTGGGTCGCGAATCGCTAGCAAAGGCAAATAATTTTAATTAAATGAAAAGAAGCGCAACGAGGGAGTCCATTGCATGGGGGCATGGGGGCATGGGGCATGGGGCATGGCCAGCAGGCTGGAGCCGTAGCACTTAAGCGCCACTCCAGCGCTTCAATCCGACATGCCAGCGAATTGGCACTTGGTCGTCAACGAACCAAGGGCCGAACTGAAATGCAATGCCCAGTCCCAGACCCCAGACCCCTACATACACATATGTATATGTAAATGCAGCAAATATACATACATATGTGTGCATAGTAGCGGGTGGGTGGGTGCATGTCCTTTGTAAGAATTCATTTGCAACGCGAAACTTTTTTTTCGGAATTTCTAACGCCGCACACTCAAAGTCGCCAAAGAGCCAGTAGAACTCGCAGTGGGGTTAGGCACAGCCTGGCAGGCAGGCAGACATGCGAGCCGGGGTTGCGGCAACTGCTGAGGACAGGGCATCCAAACATGGCAAAGAGGTAAACTGCACTTAAAGTGCAACGAGAAAAAATGCCAGTCGCGAGCTGCAACTGACCAAAAATGCAGTCGGCGCCCAAGGCAGGAATCGCATAGGCGAGTGAAGTGGAATTGTGAACAGAGGCGGAGGCGGAGGCGGAGGCAATGGTACTGGCGACGTTTATATGCAAAAAGATAAAGAGCAAGTGCCACACACACACACCCACACACACATATAAATGCACCCTGCCTAACTGTTTGTTTTATGCGCTCATGTGCGCCGCGAGAGTTTGCGAGTTTTGCCCAAAATGCTGCCGAGTGCAATTTTGTGAAGTTTGCTTGTTGTTTTTGCCCCTTGTTGTGTTGTTGTTGTTGTTGCTGCTGCTTCTGCTGCTGCAGTTACTGCTGTTGAGCGGTTTTGATTGAAAATGCCCCTCACACCCCCAAAAATAGCGTATGACTCCCAAAAAAGGATGCGTTTCGCCTTTGCCATAAATGCGCTTTTTCCAGTGGCGTTCTGGCAAACGTTGATTTTTTTTTTTAGATTCTGACAAAAAACACAAAATCAACTGCAATTTATGCGTTTCGTTGTTTTTACCCGCACGCTAAAGCTGCTGCAAGGCAACGCGACGTATGAGCAATGATCTTTTAGTATGCAACGACTTCGTTGCGAGTTGTAGCAGTAAAGAAAGCAGGGTATGCTACAGTCGAAACTGCAACGCCTTATACCCTGTTCCGGTGCTGCAAAACTATCGATGTTACTATCAATAATTACAATGTTGGATAAATGGTTTATAACATTTCCAAGCACTTTTAAAAATGTTTATTTCAGAGTCTTGCTAAGGTCCTTTTTATATTATAATAAATTAATAATTTTAATATTTAATATGTAACTTTAAATATACTCATTTGAAAGTCATTGGTTGGAATAATATATATAATTAATTATTAAATGC